>SJYQ01001370.1:688138-712922 GCA_006410935.1 Redunca redunca
CCCCAAAATAAAGTCTGCCACTGTTTCCACTGTTTCCCCATCTATTTCCATGGAGTGATGGGACCGGATGCCGTGGTCTTCATTTTCTGAACGCTAGGGTTACCAGCTGGACATTTCAAGGCCACAGCGTGGGCATTTTTGGTCAGAGGCGAGGCTCATACGCAGGAGGGGGCGCGCAGCGTCCGGCCCGCGCCCCGTGAGGTCCTCTGTCAGCAGCGCCCAGTGGCCTGCCCCTCACGTGGTGCAGCACTGTACAGCCTGCTCTTCTGGGCCGGTTTTTCAAAGTCCAGCAGCTGATGGGTTTCAGTTAACGTCTCCATTGCCCAGCTGAATTCTGCATTCTAGATTACTCCTGTCCATCTCTCAGCCTGAACCTTAATGCCATTTCAGTGGTAGTCTCTTGTATCCTATCGGTCTGGGGCTTCCCAGTCTTGGCACTATGGGCACTTTGGGTTCAATGATCCTTCGTATAAGGTGCTGTCCCCGGCACTGCAGAATTTAGCGGCAAGCCTGACTTCTACCCACTAGACGCCAGCAGCACTCTGAGCGCCTGTTTCTGCCAGCTCCAAGCATTACCAAACGTCCACCGGGGGCAAATCATCCCGAGCTGAGAACACTCGTGTATTGGACTTGTGGGTCCTGTATTTCTCTCCTACTTTTGTCTGGCCACCAGTTGTAAGTCTTTCTACTGGCAGACGGCAAAGGTAGGCTAGGCTCAGCTTGTAGACCATGTTGAATGCCAGACTAGGAGGTTTATACCTACCCCCATAGGCAGGGAAAAGCCATCGAAAGTCTTTGAAAGGACACACCTGATAACGCTGATGGTGCGTCATGCGCTTTCTATGCTTTATGCACAGCATACATGCAAGGACCTGGGCTCAGAGGTCCTGCTGCTTCCTGCATCACACAGCTCCTCAGTGGCAGAGTATGGGTGTGATCTTCAGCCTGTGAAATCCGAAGCTCTGGCTCATTTCTCTGCATCTCACCAGTACAGGGTCAGACCAGCGCTGTTTGTCTGCCTGGCCGCCCCATCTCGTGGCAAAGCCTGCGAGCCTAGTTCTGACTCCTTGCTGAAACAGTACCGACTGGAGACCAGCCTCGGGTCCCAGAAGATCGGGGCCAGGAGAGAGCGGGGCAGGACAGCTGGTAAGGTGCACCTCTTCCTCTCCAGGTGGGCCGCCTGCAGCTGTCCCACAACCTCAGCTTTGTGATCCTGGTGCCCCAGAGTGTGAAACACCACCTCAAAGACCTGGAGCAGGCTCTCAGCACCTCCGTCTTCGAAGCTGTCATGAAGAAGCTGGAGCTGACCAAGTTCCATCCCACTCACCTGACGATGCCTCGCATCAAAGTGCAGAGCAACCAGGGCATGCTGGGTGAGTCCTGGCAGCCCCACGTTGATTCTAGGCCCCCAGAGGGGAAGGGGTTGTGTGTGGCGGGGATGGACCTTAAAATGTGGTCAACACTCTCTCGAGTATTTTTCACATCCATCATCTCGGGCTGGGCTTCCCAAGTGGCTCAGTGGTAACGAATCTGCCTGCCAATGCGGGAGATGCAGGAGACCCAGGTTCGCTCCCTGGGTCGGGAACATCCCCTGGAGGAAGAAATGGCAACCCACTCCAGGATTCTCGCCTGGAGAATCCCATGGGCAGAGGAGCCTGGCGGGCTACAGCCCATGGGGTCGCACAGACTGAGCGATTGTACACACACACGTGCCATACGTATCCCTTCGTTTTCTTCTATCAGACTTGGTCTCCTAATAGATGATCTCACTTCCCGATCTCGTTTCACGCCCTGGTACGTGATGTCACTTGAGAACTTACATCCTCCTTCTGAGTCGTCACCTCGTTTCCAAGGTCCTTGTTGATGAGGAAGCCAGGGCATCACTTGTCAGGCTTTCGGGGGGCTTGGGGCCAGGCCTCTGACGGCTTGAGAGGAAGTGGTGACTGGAGTGAAGGTGGGCCCATGGATTAAGGAGCCCAGGAAGGGGACTAGAAGGCACATTGTAACATGATTACAGTTCGATAAACAAGGAAGATGAGGAGAAAGAGAAGGCTGGAACTTGGGATCAGCCCAGGAGATTCAGGGCCCGTGTCGCCAACTGCTAAGGTTTCCGTGCTGATCGTTTTTCATTTTGTTTCTTAATGTAATATTTTAATTTAAAAAGTACTTTAAATGACTGGTTTTAAATTTCGCTTTTTATACAGTTATTGGAGGTTGCTTTCCATTTACAGTGTCTGCCGAATGTCGGCTGCGCTCCCCTTCACAGTCGTGCAGCCTCTGACGTGTTGTTTTCCCCCGTCCGCGCCCTAGATTACTTTGACTTCATCTACGACATCAACCTGTGCGGGCTGACGGAGGACCCGGACGTACAGGTGTCTGGGTTTCGGCACCAGGCCACCATGGAGCTCACGGAGAGCGGGGTGGAGGCGACCGCGGCCTCAGCCGTCTCGGTGGCCCGCAACCTGCTGGTCTTCGAGGTGCAGCAGCCCTTCCTCTTCGTGCTCTGGGACCGTCAGCACAAGTTCCCAGTCTTCATGGGCCGGGTGTATGACCCCAGGGGCTGAGCCCGCCCCCGGGCCCCAGCTCGCCTAGCTGCAGCCCCTCTGCACTTGTCCCTCCCCGCCTCCCACCTCAGGCTGCCCTCCGCCCAGAGGGCTCCCTTGGGGTCCCGTGAGGGGCCCAGCTTCCCTCCTCCCTTATGGTGACCCCTCCAAAGCACTTTTTGCCGCTTTCTCTGGTACAGATGCAGCGGACTTCACAAATAAAGCCTGGCAGACGTGACTTTCTCTCTCATTTGCCTTTCAGTTTTAGAAGTCGAGGGCTTCCACGGCCCCTGTATCAGCTAGCTACTGCTGTGTAACAAGTCACTCCAGACTTAATGGCTTAAAACAGCAACCATTTATTATTTCACCAAAGTCTGGGAGTTAGGGCTGATCTCACTGATCTGGGCCGGGCCAGGCAGACCTTCCCTGTGCTCGCTCATATGTCTGTAAGAGTTGGTGGGGTGATCGGGGGTGACTGACCTACAGTGGCCTCCGCTGGACCCACGTGGCTCTCCTTTGCACATCCGTCTCCTGGATCCTACCTGCAATGCTCACCTGCGGTGGCACAGTTTCCAAGTGAAGAGTCAGAGACAGGCAGTCCTTTTCACACCCTGCAGCTCACCTTGCATCAGATCTACCATTGTCCTGTTGGCCAAAGCAAGGCCATGGCCAGACCTAGAAGCAGAGTGGGAGGGCAGAGCCACTCACTGACCGCGTCCAGTGCAATCTATTTATCACAGCCCGTATCTTGTTCATTTGTTTGCAACACCAACAGCAATAACAGTAGCTAACGTTGTTGAGCACTTACACAGGCCATCCGATAAGAGCTCTGCGTGCATGCTTAGTCGTGCCCTACTCTTTGTGACCCCGTGGACTGTAGCCCGCCAGGCTCCTCCGTCCATGGCGTTTCCCAGGCAAGAGTCCTGGAGTGGGTTGCCTTTTCCTTCTCCAGGGGATCTTTCCAACCCAGGGATCAAACCCTCGTCTCCTGTGTCCCCTGCCTTGGCAGGCAGATTGCAGACATCAATTCTCACAGCTTTATATGGTAAACTCTAACTTGAAGAGGCTAAGTCTTGCCCAGAATCCTGCAGTTTAGGTGCCAGAACTGGGATTGCAACGTACATCCTTATGACTGAAGTCTGAGCTCTTATCCACTCTCCTCTATGTCCCTCGCTTTCTATCTCCAAATCCTGCCTTTTCCTCATAGTTCATTTGCTCAACCAAAATGTTGAGCACCCAGCGTGTGTCGGGCACTGAGCTAAGCGCAGAGGAGATAAAGATGATGTGAGCCTAAGGTCTGCCTTTAAGATCTATATCTTGATGGGGGAGACAGATAAGGCAGGCAGACTTCTAACACAGAGCAATTTTTTTGTCCCCATTTCCAGTTTGTACCCCTAGACTCATGGGTGCTCCAACTCCGAGCCCTTCTCTTTCCCTCTTTCCCATTCTGCTCGCCCCTCATCCCATCCTTTTGTCTCCATCTCCTGTCCCTATGTTTCTCCATCCCTCCCATTCCCTCCCCCAGCCCACCACATCTCTCCTGTGGCCTCTCCTCTCCTTGTTACAGTGTTGTCAGTTTAAACATGTCGATTAATTTCTGACTTTAGCCCTTCAGCTGCAGGCCTGGTCCTGCAGGGCCTTGCCCCCTCCCACTTAGCATGCCTCCCCCACCGAGTTAGGCTGGTCTCCTTCTCCGTGTCCTGGGCTGGGGTGACACGCTCAGGGCTGAAAGGCAGGATCGGAGGTGGGGATCGAATCCACGCCCCCCGCCCTGCAGGGGAAGCACGGACTCTTAACCCTGGCCCGTCAGGGCAGCCAAGCTCCCTGTGTGCTGCTTCTAGGCCATGCATGTTCTGGTTTCTGAGAGCTGTTCTGGTTTCTGTCGGGGGGTTTCTGAGAGGGGGAAATGGGAGACGTGGCGGCTGCTCATGGCTTATCCCCTGCCCTGTCATTCATCCACTTTTGCTTGCTTCCCCATCTCAGACTGTACTTCAGGACCCAGCTCCCCGTGTGGACGTTTTGGGGCAAAACCCCAGAGGCCAGGTCCCCAGACAGAACCTTCCTTGCAGCTCAGTCTTCCAACTGAGGCTAACAACCAAGAGTCATCCAGACATGACCGGCAGCGTGGCGGGCGCGGGGAGACACGGATCCCGCTCCGTGTACAGAGCGATCTCTGTGGGCCCTTCTCTTCCCGTTTCCTCAGCCTTCTGGGAAGACGCCAAATTTCCATCAAGGCGGCTGGCTCTGCACTGAGTCTTCCATGGGGAACTGTTGAAAGCATCACCTCCCAAAAGTCGGAAGATTCACCTCTCTGGGGAGACCCTGGTGTGATGAATACGGTGTTGAGTGCCAACCGCAAATCTGAAGGAGAGGGTGGTCCTGACCCATGGGCACAGAGCTTTACAGAGCTTTTGATCCTCCCCACCATGCTGAGAGTCTGGTATTACTTCTGCTTGTGAGATAAAGAAGCAGAAACTCAGAAAGATTAAGCAACTATGCAAAGACTGTGCGTGTGCTCAGGGGCTAGGTCATGTCCCACTCTCTGCGACCCCATGGGCTGCAGCCCGCCAGGCTCCTCTGTCCATGGCATTCTCCAGGCAAGAAGGCTGGAGTGGGCTGCCGTGCCCTCCTCCAGGTCATCTTCCGACCCAGGGATGGCGCCCATGTCCCCTTCACTGGAGGTGCTTTCTTCACCACAGAGCCATTTGGGAAACCTAAGACCACACGTCTGTAAACTGATGCCAGGTTGTCTGAACAGCTGCCTTCCTTGACCAGGCTTATCTCCTTTTTGCCCAAACCAGACCATAAGTCAGATCTCTTTGTTCATGTCCTGTACCATGTGCCCCACCACGCCTATCAGAGTGCTTCACCCCAGAAAAAGACAGAAGAGAAACAAAACTATTGGGTGAATGAATGACTGAACGAATGAATCGCCATGCCCAGGTCGGGGAGGAAGAGACTGTCATACATCTAGAAATAGTAGAAAGTCTGAGAGTGAAGGGAATTTAAATATTCTCAGTTCTGAGGATTTTCTTGTAAGAGGGCATGTGTCAGTTTGGGGGGTTTGGGACTTAGCTGGTGAGTAAGTGAGTCCACAAGGGCCCCGAAGGTTAGGGTGGCCTTGGTTATCTGCCTGCTGCAGTCAGCTGGGGGGTTAGCTGGCAGGTCTGATAAGGTTAGGCTTTGGGCTTGTACATTCTCTTCCATACGGCTGGGACCTTGGCTGAAACGAACTGGCTCACGGACTCTGCTCCAATTGGTCTCTCCCCTTCCAGGAGGCTACTCTGGTCCTGTTCAAATGGAGGTTGCAGGGGTCTAAGAAAGTGACGGAGACAAGCAAAGTCTCTCGAATCTGAAGCCAGGAAGTAACATCACATCACTGATGCCTCGTTCTGTTGGCCAAAGCAAGTTACCAGGCCAGCTTAGGTTCAAAGAGTCAGGAAAAGCGTCCACATTTTTTTTCAGTCTCGCCTCACAACTTGCGTGATCTTAGTTCCCTAATCAGGGATTGAACGCAGGCCCTGAGCAGTGAAAACTCAGAGTCCCAACCACTGGACCACCAGGGAATTCCGCAAACGTGTCCACTTCTAAAGAAAAGACCTGCAGAGTCTTTTTGCCAAAGGCATGCCTTTAAGGAAGCAAGAATGATGGTAACCACCCTCTGATCGACCACAGCGGACTTAGCGTGTATGTAGAGAAAGTATTAGCGAATTGCCCCAGCAACTTGTTGCTCTGACATTTTCCTGAAGGAATCCAGAATTTTTGTCTGTATGCTTATAATATTAGAAACAGCTTATTGGGGTTACACGAGGTGTCATGCTGCGTGCGTATAAACTCACTCTTTTCTGCTCTGTGACTGGCGTCCCAGCCCCCGGCTCCTCCGCTTGGCTAGTCTCACTTTTGAGAAAGACAGGAGGCCACACACTCACAGACACACGCATCTGAGACCCCCGCCCCCTTGACCTGCCCCGCTGTCACACCCTGGCAGAGGCAGATGGCCAGGGGTCTGCTACCCATCCCCAGGGACCCAGTCCTCCCCTGGTGGGTGTGGTGAATGGTACTGACGTGATGGACATGAGTCTGAGCAAGCTCTGGGGGTTGGTGATGGACAGGGAGGCCTGGCCTGCTGCAGTCCATGGCGTCGCAAAGAGTGGGACACGACTGAGTGACTGAACTGAACTGAGCTGATTCTGAGAGTGGTTCGAGTTGCACTGCAATGAGTCCTTACTGCCACGTGGTGTCGCTGTTGAAACCTGCTCCTGTGTAGCCTCTTGGACACATCATCTCTTCCAGATTTATTTTTAAAATATTTTTATATATTTATTTATTTGGCTGTACCAGGTCTTAGCTGCAGCATATGGGATCCAGTTCCCTGACCGGAGACTGAACTCAGACCTCCTGCACGGGGAGTAAGGAGGCTTAGCCACTGTTCCAAGATTCGGAAGCAGCCGAAAGTGAAAGAGAAGGTCGCTCAGTCGTGTCCAACTTTTCCACCCCACGGACTATGCAGCCCATGGGGTTTTCCAGGCCAGAATACTGGGGTGGGCAGCTGTTCCCTTCTCCAGGGGATCTTCCCAACCCAGGGTTTGAACCCAGGCCTCCCTGTTACGGGTGGATTATTTACCAGCTGAGCCGCCAGGGAAGCCCTAAGCAGCCGATGTGGGGATTTAAACTTTGATTCCAAAATTAACAGTTTATACTCATTCAGCCGCTGCTTTCAAAACAGTGGTTCTTTAGGTTCTGCCTAGATTCCAGAAGACTTCCTGATCTGAGCCACATGCTGTGTCAGAATTTGCTTGGTCCCCATAAACCCTTAGGGCTAGGACTGAGAACCAGTCACAGTAAAGCCCACCTAACCGCAGAGTGTTTACCAAATGGAGAAATTTTCATCATTTCTTTTCAGAGGAGATCACACCTTATGAAAAAAATGTCACCAAAGACGCTGGATAATTTGACTTACATAATTTGACACTGTATTTTCCAGAAGAATAATCAGGAAAGACAGCATAAGAAAAAGCAGAGAAATCACCTTGCTGACAGAGGTCCATATTTCCAGCCACGGGTTTCCAGTGGTTGTGTACAGTTGTGAAAGCTGCGCTACAAAGAAGGCTGAGTGCCAAAGAACTGACGCTTTCGAACTGTGGTCCTGCAGGAGACTCTTGAGAGGCCTCGCACAGCAAGATCAAACCAGTCAATCCGAAAGGAAGTGGAGGGTGAGATGTATACAGAGAGTATCGTGGAAATTTGCAATACCATATGTAAAATAGATGGCCAATGGGAATTTGCTGTAAGACTCAGGGAACTCAAACAGGGGCTCTGTGACAATCTAGAAGGTTGGGATGGTGAGTGAGATGGGAGGGAGGTTCGGGAGGGAGGGGACATGGGTGTAAATATGGCCGATTCTTGTTGATGATTGACAGAAAGCCACAAAATTCTGTAAAGCATTTATCCTTCAATTAAAAAAAAATAAAGAAAAAAAAAAAACTAAAGAAAATCAACCCTGAATATTCATTGGAAGGACTGATGCTGAAACTGAAGCTCCAATACTTTGGCCACCTGGTGCGAAGAGCTGACTCATTGGAAAAGACCCTGATGCCGGAAAAGACTGAGGGCAGGAGGAGAAGGGGACGACACAGGATGAGATGGTTGGATGGCATCATTGACTCGGTGGGTGTGAATTTGAGCAAACTCGGGGAGCGTGGAGGACGGAGGAGCTGGTGTGTGCTGCAGCCCGTGGGGTCGCAAACGGTCGGACGTGACTTAGTGATGGAGCGACAGAAGCGACAGCAGGGAGGGGGACCTTCGCCCGCGTCTGCGTGTGCGCTGTTTTCCATTTACTAAACACTAGGCATCTCGTGCTTCACTGAGCAGGCACTCCTAAATTAACTTCTTGGCATGTTACGACAGTTACTTGGGCTTTTTCATAGTGTTTTTTCTTTTTTATCATATCTAACTTCCATTACAAAGTTATTGATTTTGGAGAGTGTTTTTTGGCACAAACACAGCCGCTTAATGACTCTAAGATAACATTATTCTAGGATACAGAAAATGTTTTTGTGATACCGTTGACTATTAGAATAACAGCACCTTTGTCAGTAATGTCACAGTCGGAAGCTATGATATACATAAGCAGCAGTTTGATTAACGATGGACTCTTAATGAAGGTTACTTTGCTGAATCGAAGGACGCTGTCAGGCCATAGTTGTGGACAGCCTAGGAACCGCTCAGCATACCAACCCTGAAATCTTGCAACCTTGATTTTTTAATTTAAGGAGATTTGCCGCTTTTCGAATTCGAATAAAATATGACGGCACAACACCACTGTCGCTGTAATGCTAAGTCATGTCTGGCTCTTCGCGACCCCGTGGACGGCAGCACGCCGGGCTTCCCTGTCCTTCACTACGTCCTGGAATTTGCCCAGATTCATGTCCATGGAGTCAGTGATACCATCTAACCATCTCAGCCTCTGCCACCCCCTCTCCATTTGCCCCCGATCTTTCCCAGCATCAGGGTCTTTTCAAATGATCAGCTGTTCGCATCAGGTGGCCAAAGTGTTGTAGCTTCAGCTTCAACATCAGTCTTTCCAATGAACCTTCAGGGACGACTTCCTTTAGGATGGATTGGTTTGATCTGCTTGCAGTCCGAAGGACTCTCAAGAATTCATACCATTGTTTTCCCCTTTTTGCCAATGGAAAATGGAGCCTTAGAGAGTAATTAATCCAGCCCCTCAAGACCTCTAAACTGGCGCATAGCAGAGTTGGAAGCAGACCCCAGTGCTTAACAACCTAGACTCCATTTTTCTCAAGGTAATTTTTTTTGTAACAACCTTACATATTCTCTGTCCTAAGACTTGCTTGAAATTATACTCGCCCATGACCAAAATCTCTCCACAATCTCGACTTTTAAAAATATATATGTATTTGGCTGCACAGAGTCTTAGCTGTGGCTTGTGGGACCTAGTTCCCTGACCGGGGATCAATCTCAGGCCCCTGTTACCGGGAGCTCGGAGTCTTAGCCATGGACACCAGGGAGATCTCCACCATCTTGAATCTTGAGAAGGAATGTTGGGGAAATATGAATTCCCCTTCTCCCAGAAAAGAAGCTTTTAAGCAAATTGGGACACCTCTTCTATCCTGACCTGCGCTGGATGGGGCAAGGACACGTCATTATTTCCTCCTTGGGGACCCAGGCTACCTACCTGCCAAGTGAATTGCTCAAACTGCAAGTCCGCTTTAAGCGACCCAGACAAAAATCTACATTTTACATATTCCTCTCATTGTATATTTAACTGTGTCTTGATTAGCAGCCTAGCACACGTGTATACTCATATAGATGTGTGCCTGCTGTGTGCGTGCTGAGTTGCTCAGTCGTGTCCAACTTTTTGCAACCCCATGGACTGCAGGCTGCAAGACTCCCTTGTCCATGGGATTCTCCAGGCAAGAGTACTGAAATAGGTCGCCATGCCCTCCTCCAGGGGATCTTCCCCACCCAGGGATCAAACCTGCGTCTCTTACGTCTTCTGCTTTGGCAGGCGGGGTCTTTACCACCAGCACCACCTGGGAAGCCCATAGATATGAAAGTCGGTCAGTCATGTCCGACTCTTTGCGACCCCATGGGCCATACAGTCCATGGAATTCTCCAGTCCAGAATACTGGAGTGGGTAGCCGATCCCTTCTCCAGCGGATCTTCCCGATCCAGGAATTGAACCGGGCTCTCCTGCATGGCAGGTGGATTTTTCACCAGCTGAGCTGCCAGGGAAGCCCAGGCATGTGCAAGTACTTACAAGCGTGCATATGCGCACACACGTGTGCATAACATAACACAACACACACACATAACATGCGTTCACTGTTATGAGGGAAGCCCCTGGTGTCCAGTGGCTGACTCCACACTCCCAAATCGGGGGCCCCAGGTTCGATCCCCGGTCAGGGAACTAGATCCCACATGCCACAGCTAGGACCCAAAGCAGCCAAATAAATAAATATTTTTTAGAAAACGCTAATATTTGGGTCACAAATAGACACATTCACTCGCATTCACACACACACATACAAACCTCTGGAAGGCTGTGTCAGAATTTCCCTGCAAACTCTACACCCAGCCCCAGCTCCAAGCCCTTGAGGAGGGCCTCCCAGGCACTCCCTGGAGTGTTCACCCGGGGAGCATTCCTGCAGCGGAAGGATCTCAGAGCTGCTCTATGTTAATTACAAGCCCGGAACAGGCTCATCCATCATCCTGCGGCGACAGCCTGGCCGCCCGGCCCCGCCCCCCGTCGCCCCGTTTCTCCTTGGGTGACCTAGCAGACCGGCTCCACAGTGTCAGGGGCAGGGTCTGGCTCAGCTGAACGCCCTCCTCTCCTCCCCAGGGGGCTCCCGTGAATCCCCCACTCCCCTCCCTTGCTTAAGCCCCCTCACGCGGGGATTTTCCCACCTGCCCCACACCGGACTTCCTTTTCAGCATTTCCCTGAAACTTTGCAATCATCCCTAGTATTGTTTGGTCCGCTTCGCGGATGAAGAAAAGGAGCCTGGACGAAATGATTTGCTCAAGGTCACCCCAGCTGGGGAGGCTCCATAGCGCTCACACCAGACTCTGCAGTTCGCCCGGGGTCTCGGTGTGTCACCCAGCCGCCCCACCTCTGGGCGGGGGACTCCCCAGCTCAGGTCTCAGGTGTGAAGGGCTTGCTCACAGCTGAGGGGTTCCTCCTGGAAACCCCACGGGGTTCTCTCCTAAACCAGCTTCAGGGCCAGAGTCTCAAGGAGATCCACAGTGGAGACAAACGAGAGCCCAGGGCCAAGGCTCAGGGGCAGCAGAAGACGCCTGGTTACCAGGCGAGATGAGAGGCGGGGTCTGGGGCCACCAGACACACGTGCCTGAGCTGCGGGTCCGGTCCAGGACCGCTGTCAAGGCCGGCTCCTGTCCTGCGGCCACAGCGGATCGGTCCGCCCCGTCCGCACCCTTGCTCCTCCAGCCCTGCCTCCTGGCGACTGGGTCCTCTGGAGATGACTCTGTGCCTCTTCAGAGCGTGAGGACCGGGGCGTGTGGTCCTCGTTAGAAAAAGCTGCTCCAGGTCCGGTGCATGAGACAGGGTGCTCAGGGCGGGTGCACCGGCGTGACCCTGAAGGATGGGATGGGGAGGGAGGTGGGAGGGGTGTTCAGGATGGGGGACACATGTACACCCATAGCTGATTCAGGTCAATGTATGGCAAAAACTACTACAATATTGTAAAGTAATTAGCCTCCAATTAAAATAAATACATTATTTTAAAAAAAATAAAGAAAACAAGAATATTGGAAAAAAAAGAAAAAGCTGTTCCCCTTGCCTAGATAATTCTGAAAAAACCCCTGGAGTGGAGGGCAGGGACGGTGTCTTTTTGTCATTAGCCTCAGCTTCAAGCAGGGAGCCTGGCACCTACCAAGCTGGCACTCAGTACCTATTGGCTGAAGCGAAACGAAAGAGAAACGCCTTTCGAATGCTGTCCGTCGTTATCTTTTACACTTTTGGCTGCGCTGGTCTTCGCTGCTGTGTGCGGCCGCCTCCAGCTGTGGCGAGCAGGAGCTGCCCTGCAGCTGCGGTGTTCTCACGGGCTTCTCACAGCAGTGGCTTTTCTGGCTGCAGAGCACAGCCTGGGCACCGGCTCCGTAGTTGTGATGGACGGGCTTGTTTGTTCCCCAGCACGTGGGATCCTCTGGGACCGGGGATCGAACCTGTGTCCCCAGCACTGGCAGGCGGACTCACATCGACTGTGCCACCAGGGAACTCCTCGTCCATTTATTCAAATGCTGTCATTCTCCTGAGTCCAGTGCGAGCCACGTCCTCCCCTCCCCCTGGGAGTGTCCTCTCCGCTTCCCAGTCAACAGCAGCATGTTCACGAGTGGTTGCCTTTTCAGTCCAGCTGCTAGGAAGCTCCTTGGGAATACCGCAGACACCATCTAGGCCTATAAACGCTTTTGATTCAAAGTGGGCAACCTCCATATTTGGGTAAAGATCTCTTTTTTCCCTAAAACAATGACGTCCACGTTATTCTTAGCTTTGGTGTCTCCTGAGGAAACCACTGGAGGTAGGAAAGCCAAGGCGTCGCTTCTCGTGGTCATCATCAGCTAGGGCTTGCCTAACGGGTTATTTCTCAAGGAGAGGACCACACACTCGCACTGTGTGGTCCTTCCTCCTCCCTGCTGCTCAGGCCTGCGTCCCTGGGGTCGGGATTTAGGGCTCGTGGAGGGCTGGCTTCAGTGGGAACCGAGTGATGTTCTGCACCCTGCCTGTAAGGAAACGTCTGGAGCCTGCAATGTTCATGACTCTGGGATTCCCCAGCGTGACACCACTGCAGATATCTTATCTATTCAAACGGGCCACCTAAGGAGAAGCTGCACTCTGTAACTGTCCCCTTTCCCTGTCCCCTGTCCCTCTAAATGATATGCAGCGTCTATAGAACTCCCAGATTCACCCACCTTGTTTATTTCCACCTAAGATGTTTACATCCCGGAAAACAAAAAGCCAGCAAACCCTCAAGCTCCCCACCCAGTGGTACTGAAAGAAGGGAGAACTAGTCTCTCATACCAACTAGTCTCGGATAAGAAGCACCATTCTCTTTTGTAGCTATTTGTTTGTCTAGCTTTTGGCTGCACTGTGCGGCATGTGGGAACTTATTCCCAGACCAGGGATGGAATCCACGCCCCCTGCATGGGAAGCGTGGAAACTCAAACCACTGGACCACCAGGGAAATTCCAAGAAGCACCAGTCTTGCAGCATCAATCACAACAGCTGAGAGGCAGAAGCAATCTAAACGTCCTTTTGGACAAAGAATATGTGGCTAAAGAAAATGAAGTATATCCATACAATGCGATGTGATTCAGTTTAAAAAAGAAAAAATTTTGCCATATCTTACAACATGGATGGAACATGAGGACCTCATGCTCATATTAGTAGACTTGGACATTATTTGCCTCTGGTCACTGCTGAAATAAGCCAGGGACAAAAGACAAATAACGACCAAGTCTACTGATACGAGGGGTCTAACGGAGCCGAATTCTTAGAGAATAGAATGGTGGTTGCCAGGGGCTGGAGGCAGAGGGAGCAGGGGTCTTGATCTTCAGTAGCTGGGGCGGTTCCGTTTTGTAAGATGAGAAGGTTCTAGAAATCTGTTACATGATAATGTGCAGTAGTAGTGTAGTAGTGCTATATACTAAAAATGGCTCAACAGGCGAATTACATATTTTTTAACCACAATTCTTTTTTTAAAAAAAGCACCATTCATGGGCCACAAGTCTGTCCCAGGGATTTCCAAGGAGTGAAGTACTCACCATAACTGTGCACAATGGGTATTGTTTTCCTCGCTTCATAAAGGGAGGGAAAGAGAGGCCTATAGCCCTATTTGAACCTGTGGCCATCTGCCTCCCAGCAGCCATGCTTTCTGGCCACTGTGGGCGCCTGCACGCCGGGCTGGGCCGCAGTCCGCTACTCTACAAGCGAGAGCAGAGAATGGGAGCAGAGAGGAAGTCCTCTCTCTGGCTTTGCAAGGCCAGACTTTCCAGGCCAAACCACCTCCTCAACCACGCCAACAGTCCCCTGCAGCACGTTCCCACTTCTTCCTTTGTAATAGAGCCCTTGATATTTAGCTGGTTGGTTACATGGCCACCTGAAATACAAAGAACTCCTCCCTGGAAATCTGCTGGGACCATGTGACTACATTCCGGCCAATGGGATGTAAGGAGAAGTATCATAGACAGCCTCTGGAAAGTCTCCTTAAAAGAGGAGCACATCCTTCTTCAGCCCTTTCTCCCCTCTACAGGCGGGAGTAAAACATGATGGCTGGAGCTTGAGTGGCCATGATGGATCATGAGGTAGAAACTAACATTAACTGACACCCCCAGCCATAGCACATCGATACCATCATGTAAGGCCCTGCACGCCAGGAGGGCATCTGACTTATCAACAATGCGTATGTTGCATATGAGAGAGATCTGAGGTCATCTCATTGGTCCTGACAGACAGGCCTAGTAGGACCCAGATCCTTTAGGGCTGATTGTTAGATGAAATCACAAGATACCAAGTGCCCACAGAGAAAGCATAGAGGTTCTGAAGACAAACACTTACAAATTAGAAGCCAAGACCACTGACTTCTCCTGTTCTCCCATTCATTCACTCAACAAGTACAATTTGAGGGCTCACCATGTGCTAGGCACTGCTGTAGCCCTGGAAATACAGTGTCAAACAAGACAGACCCCTGGTCCCCAGAGGTCCTGGCCTGCTAGGGACTCATGTTGTCTTCCTTCTACTTCCTACCGTGTGATACGAAATGTCCCTCACCCATGGGAGGAGGGGGTGGGGGAGGGAATTTTTAAATGGGGCCAAAGAGGGCAAGAGGAGATTGCACCTCTCTCTCGAGACTCTCAAGAGATGTCCTGAGAAAGCCCGTTTTGGAGCAACAGAGGAGAGATTCCTGTGTCTTGTTCTGGCTTGCTCTGCGGGTGGGGGTGGAGCCGAGAGCTGCAATATGAAATCAATAAACTCACCTGAGAATCCACCAGTGGAGCCGGTTCTTTAAGTTTTTCCAGTATCCCAAAGGGCTCCAGCTGCCGAAAACGGTTCCTGATATTAGTACTGGCCAAGGCGGTAAGAAGTTCCCCAGTGGAGACCTGTATTTTCTAAATCGAAATCATGGCACAGTGTCTGAGCAGTCCCTGTCCCTGTGGGGTCCACGACAACTGGAAAGTTTTGAAATCAGAGCTCTCTGCAGATACAGATTTGGGGCCTATGACGTTGAATCATACTGGCTTGGCATGTCACCCTAAAATCCTTTTGCTGCTAGAAATGAATAAATCTAGCTGCTCATTGCAACACTATTCATAATAGTCAAGATGTGGAAACAACTTAAATGTCCGTTGACAACGAATGGATACAGAAAATGTGGTAAAGGCACACAGTGGAGTAGGATTCAGCCTTAAAAACAGAAGGAACTTCTGCAATGAGTGAAACATGGGTGAGCCTTGAGGATATCATGCTAAATCAAACAGACCTATCGCAGAAACACAAATACTGTGTGATTCCACTTACATGATGTTTCCAAAATAGTCAGACTCTCAGAATCAAAGAATGGAACAGTGATTGCCAAGGGCTGGAGGCAAAGAAAATGGAAAATTACTAATCAACCAGCATAAAGCTTAAATTAAGAAAGATGAATAAACCCTAGAGATCTGCGGGACAACATCGTGTCTATTGTCAATAATACTGCATTGTACACTTTAAAATCTGTAACAGGGTAACCATCATGTTGAATATTAAGCATACTTAACATAATAAATAATTTTTTAAAAATCTAGCAGTGAACTAACAGTTGATCTTGTACTAAGTGTTCTGACTGTTGCCCCTGGGAAGCTGTCATTCTGTCTAGGGAGATGTAACGAGGAAAGATTAAAAGGCACACTGTCTCCTTGCAGGGAGACTCGGGGCTTGACGGGGAATCAGACATAAACCAACCACGCCTGCACGAGGCAGCAGCTGCACTTAGAAAGGCAGGCAGGGTTCAGTCTGGAAGACACGGAATGCCGCGCTAAGAAGTTCGGAACGTATTCTCTGTATGAAGGTCTAACCTGAATTGATGAAAGGTGGGCACAATATGTAGTAAATGGACTCCGGAGGGTTCATACTCTTGAAATGTACATCAAAGCACAAAATATAGATTTTCTAGAAAGATCTACCTTACCCATAGATTTCATCAGCTTTAAAAAATAAGGCTCCTTAACCCAATAAAGTCTCCCTGGTGGCTCAGAGATGAGGAGCCTGCTTGCCAATGCAGGAGACACTGGCTTGATCCCTGGGCTGGGAAGATCCCCTGGCGAAGGAAATGGGAACCCACCCCAGTGTTCTTGCCTGGAGAATCCGATGGACAGAGCAGCCTGGCGGGCTACAGTCCACGGGGTCGTAGAGAGTCAGACGCGACTGAGCGAGTAAAAGCAACAACCCAATAAAAGTTGGAAAATGTGGTCTGGGCACTAGAGAGCCCTCACAGTTCAGGGCAGATGAATGGTCTGAGGTCCGTGTTGCGGACTCACGCTCTGACGGAGGGGAGGTTGGAAGGAAGGCTTTTCAGAGGATGATCCAAAACCCCAGGGTGGATATTAAGCTGACAGGCGGATAGCGTCTAAACGCACAGGATTCAGGGCAGTTCTGGATGAAAGAGGCATAGGGAAAGAACAGGAAAGATCAGAATTACGAGTGGGACTCCGAGGAAAAAGATGACAAAGAACGTATGAGTGACTTTCCAATGACACAGTTTCTTATGATTTGCCTTAGAGTCAGAGGGGGTATTTTCACATCAGCCCAAACTGCATTCCAGACGGCAAGGTCACCAGGCAGTTTGTCCGAATTTCATTTCGTCTGCGTTGCGTTTTTATATGAGAGTCAGGTACACTGTTTTCCTCCTCCAAATCATGGGGTTCACCTCCAGAAATTCTGTAGAATTCAAACGACAAGGAGGAAACCCTGCTCACTTGTTTAGCCTGCATTTCTCTGGGTCACCTTGGAGCCTCCTCCATCTTTGTGAAGGAAGACGGCCTCTCCTACGGCTCTGTAGAAGCCACGTTGCAGGAGCTATTTCTCCTCCAGAGCAGACGAGGAAGGGCAGGAATGACTTCAAGGTTTTCGCCCTAAACAACTTTGTCATGCTTTCATCCGCAAAACAGAACCTAGGAAAAGAAGCAGCTTTGCGGGGGGGATGGAGGTAAGATAACTGGCTTGGGCAAACTGAATCCAGGTATTTCTGAGACATTTTATCCACCAGGAACCCTCGGGCTGTGGGTGGCAGAACTCGTCTGAAACCAGTGGAAGCAGGAGGGACATCCGGGCTGATGTAACCAAAGCCTCTGGAGGTCCTGCTGCAGGTGCGCCTGCATCAGGCGCATCTCCCCCCATCTCTCTCTTTCTTGTTCCTTAATCCGTTTCCAGTTGAGGCAGATTCTCCTCCACAAGATAGTGGTTATGACCTCCAGCAGCTTCAAGCTCACCCTCTCCTCCAGAACAAGGCCAGCAACTCCACTCTCTCCAAAGTCCTGGCAAACATCTCAGGTCTAACTCTGATCGACTTTGATTAGACACCCAGCCTTGACTCAGTTATTGCGGTTTCACTGGCTAAAACTTCTGCGGCTGACAGCCTCGGAGCTGCCCCTCCCCAGTGAGCCTGCTTCCTGGATGACACCTCTGTGTCGTCTTCTCCTCCTGAGCGACTGACTTAGTTCTGACCGATCGAATATGGCAGCAGGGCGGTGCTGCCACTTCTGGGATGAGGTGACTGAAGATTCTGACTTCCGTCTCGCTAGCAGACTCGCTGGCTTCGCTGATGCAAGCCGCCACGGGGCGGACACCCACGTGGCCGGCAACCGAGGGTGGCCAATCGCCACCAAAGAGCTGAGACCCTCAGTCTGGCAGGTCCTGAGGAGCTGAATCCTGCCCGCAACTCTGAAAGCGTTGCGAGCCTTCAGCTGAGACCCGAGTGCTGGGTAATGCTGGGTAACCCTTTGATTAAAGTCTCATGAGAGACCACGATCCGAGGGCCCAACCGAAGCCTGCCCAGATTCCCGACCTACAGAAACCGTGAGAAAATAATTGTGTGCTGTCTTAAGCCCCTGAGTTTGGGGCTAATTTGTTACACAGCCAGAGACGACTGGCACGCCTGGGCAGATGAGGTCAGCCTCGGGTGACCCACGCGGAGGGAAAGCAGGGGACGGTTGTCTCCCCAGAGGAAAGCTAAGGGGCAGTTACCGGGTTCAGGACGGAGTCTGGGCAGGCAGCAACACCTGACACCTACCTCATACGCTGGGAATGCGAGGAGGCAGCTGAAAACACACACAGCGCTGGAGCGGGCAGTGACTCATGCACAGGTGGCTGTTGAAAGTGCAGGAATGGATGAGCCTGCCCCCTAGCAGGGACACATCGAGGGCAGGATCTCTTAGGACGAGCAGCCACGAAGGGGGAGATGGGAGGAGAGGCAGATGCGCGCAGGGCAGGGCAGGGGTCAGCACATTACCTCTGATATTAACATTGAACGAATTCGGCTTGTCTGGTCAGGGAGGCAAGCATCTGAGGAGTTGTAGCATCCTGTTAGAAACCTGGGCATTTCTCCACATCCTGCCCCGCTTTTTTTTTTTTTTTTTTTTAATGTGGACCATTTTTAAAAGCCTTTCTGGAATTCGTTAGAGTTTTGCTTCCGTTTTTTCTTTGGGGTTTTTTGGCCGCAAGGCTGCAGGATCTTGGCTCCCTGACTGGGGATTGAACTCACATCCCCTGCATTGGGTGGCGACATCTTGACTACTGGACCGCCAGGGATTTTTTTTCGGGAAGATGGAAATCTGGGCTGTCAGGTCAGAAGTTAGACGTTGGAAAGACACCCACACCGACGTATTAATATTAAAAGCAGGCAAAGGGATGATTTTGTGCAGCGAGAAACCTCAAGGGAAGACAGAGGCCCTGGGCAGATCCTCACAGAACGTGTGCTTAGGCAGGAGGGGAAGGAAAAAGACCCAAGGGAAGGGAGTGGAGAAGGAATCGCGGGAGAAATAAGAGGCAACTCAAGGCTGGTCTAGTCTCCTGGAAGCCACCAGAATTTCAAGACTGATGTAGTCAAGAGAGGTGGGTGCTAAAGAGAGCTTGTGCGTGGTGGGAACTGAGCAAAGGATGATGGGCCAGGCTTCAGGGGGTCGGGGTGGTCCTAGTGGGAACTGTTTCAGCAGAAAGCAGGGGCGGAGGCTGGGCAGCAGGGTTTACCAGTAAGTGGGATGTGAAGGAGAGATGTGGAAAGCCAGCTGGCTCTGTGAGAAGTGGTCGACTTGGCCCGATTTGAGCCTTGGTGTAGGCTGACAGCGAGCGCCTCTGCTACGTCTTTCCATCCCCATCTTGGGGTAATTTCAGTGGCCCTCCTTGAGCGCTGGTACAGGCCTCAAGCATCCACAGGCCTTTGCTGTAACGAGCCAGCTAAGAAACAGGCTCAGTTTTGCTGGCTGTGGGATCTCTGCGGTGAGGACCACTCAACCCAGCCACCGTAGTGCAATGGCAGTCACAGGCGGTGTGCAACGCAGGGAGCAAGGGCTGCGTCCTGGTGAACCTTAATCGCAAAAAGAAAGAACAAATCCCAAAGCAAACAGAACCCCAAACGTCCCGAACAAACACAAAGGAATCTGCAGCAGGCAGCGGACAGAATCCGATCTGTGGGCTCTAACTCGCTGACCCTTGCTCTGGGCTCCTGGAAGGGGGTTGGAGATGCAAGTAAACGGGGTGACTGGTGAAGCAAGACCAGCATCAAGACCTCAGGCAGGTGGGTTTGCCTTGGAGAGAAGGTTCTCGCACCTCTTGGGACACCTGTGGCTCTCTGACTCCCTCTCTGTGTGTCTGCCTTTCAACCCTCAGCTAGGAGCACCCTGGGGCTAGGAATGTCTCCCAGCAGTGATTCCAGAGATTTCCACACAGGAAGCCCTCAGACACAAAAGCAGTGGACAGGAGACACAAAACACATCACTGTGGAAGGAGGGGAAGGAAGGAGCTCCTCATGGAAAGGCCTGTGTGGGCTCGGTGAGTGTGGAGCCATGAAGCCCGGTCCCTCCCACTGACACTCAATGGGAGAGGCAGCGTGTCTCCAGTGTTTCGGATTCGGTCCTTCCAGGGGCAGAGGACCGGGGCAGGGGGTCTTGCTGACTCACAGTTACCCAGTTCTGTGAGGCTCCCTGGTGGCTCACGGCCAAGAATCCGCCTGCAATGCGGGAGATGTGTAGGAGACACAGGTTCGATCCCTGGGTGGGAAGATCCCATGGAGGAGGGAGTGAGAGCCCGCTCTAGAATTCTTGCCAGGAGAATACCATGGACAGAGGAGCCTGGTGGGCTACAGTCCAGGGGGTGGCGGAGTCGGACACGACTGATGTCATGGGCACGCCTGAGCTCTCGCACGCACACATACCCAAGTAGAGATCTGGAGGGATTCTGGAGATCAGCGAGAAAGGCAGAGGGCCAGCTCCAGAGTGACCCTGGAGACAGACGATGAGGAAGAAAGGCCGCTGCAGAGCCCAGGAGCATTCTGGAACTCCCAGACAATGCGGAAAGAATGTAGGGGCGGAGGCTGGAGCCAAATAGCTCCTGGTGCCTTTTCTTACACTCCACAAGGAGATCCAACCAGTCCATTCTGAAGGAGATCAGCCCTGGGATTTCTTTGGAGGGAATGATGCTAAAGCTAAAACACCAATACTTTGGCCACCTCATGCGAAGAGTTAACTCACTGGAAAAGACTCTGATGCTGGGAGGGATTGGGGGCAGGAGGAGAAGGGGACGACCCAGGATGAGATGGCTGGATGGCATCACTGACTTGATGGACATGAGTCTGAGTGGACTCCGGGAGTTGGTGATGGACAGGGAGGCCTGGCGTGCTGCGATTCATGGGGTCACAAAGAGTCAGACACAACTGAGCGACTGAACTGAACTGATAACAAGTTAGGATGTGAGAGCTGGACTGTGAAGAAGGCTGAGCGCCAAAGAATTGATGCTTTTGAAGTGTGGTGTTGGAGAAGCCTCTTGAGAGTCCATTGGACTGCAAGGAGTCCAACCAGTCCATTCTGAAGGAGATCAGTCCTGAATATTCACTGGAAGGACTGATGCTGAAGCTGAAACTCCAGTACTTTGGCCACCTGATGCAAAGAACTGACTCACTGGAAAAGACCCCGATGCTGGGAATGATTGAAGGAAGGAGGAGAAGGGGATGACAGAGGATGAGATGGTCAGATGGCACCACCGACTTGACAGACATGAGTTTGAGTGAACTCCGGGAGTTGGTGATGGACAGGGAGGCCCTGCGTGCTGCAGTCCATGGGGTCGCAAAGAGTTGGACACGACTGAGTGACTGAACTGATGACGAGTTAGACCATGTCTGTCTGCTCTTGGCCCTCATTTCCCTTCCACCCCCTCCCCACAGCTGAGCAGCATGGGGATCTTAGTTCCTTGACCAGGGATCAAGCCTGCGCCTCCTGCAGTGGAGGTGTGGAGTCTTAACCACGGGACCACTGGGGAAGCCCCCTGGCCTCCACTTTAAGCTCCCAAGACGGGATGGAGTTTAAAACGTGAGAAGTGGAAAAGGACATGGCAGCCCACTCCCTGTCTCAGCCTGACTTTCCATCCTGGCCATTCTCCTTCCTGCCTCCTGGGTTCCCGTGGAATTTACAACCCATTCTAAGCACAGATCACCGCTTCCCCATCTTTCAGCCTTTGTGTTGCTGCCTCTTCTTGCCATTTCCTGGTCTTCCTTCCTCCCATCTTCTTGTCTTCTATTTAATAACTAATTAGGCCGTGCCAGCCTTAGATGCAGAGAAGGCAATGGCAACCCATTCCAGTACTCTTGCCTGGAAAATCCCATGGACAGAGGAGCCTGGTGGGCTGCAGTCCATGGGGTCACTGAGGGTCAGACACGACTGAGCGACTTCACTTTCACTTTTCACTTTCAAGCATTGGAGAAGGAAATGGCAACCCACTCCAGAGTTCTTGCCTGGAGAATCCCAGGGTCAGGGGAGCCTGGTGGGCTCCCATCTCTGGGGTCGCACAGAGTTGGACACGACTGAAGCGACTCAGCAGCAGCAGCAGCAGCCTTAGATGCAGCAGGGGGACCTCTGATCTTCGCTGAAGCATGCAGGGTCTTTAGTCTTGGCCTGAAAAGTCTTAGGCACGTGGGCTCTAGTTCCCTGATCAGGGATTGAGCCTGAGCCCCCTGCGCTTGGAGTGTGGAGTCTTGGCCCCTAGACCACGAGGGAAGTTCTCGTCTTTTTTCCTTTAAATCTTTTCTCATGTTCAAGTGTCAGATGCTACTTCCTCCAGGAAGACTTCTTAGATTCCCTTCCCCAGTGGGAGTCATCCTTGCCTCTGAACGCCTTACCCATCTGTCACCAGAGAAGTCTTCTAGCAGTTTTCACCTGTAATAACGCAGTGTTGAGCACAGAAGCCGTTCCCCAGGCGGCTCTGGGTCTTCCCCTTACCCACAGCGCGTTGCCCAGGCAGACGCCCTCCAAGAGCGGGGACTGGACAAATACCATACAGGCTCGGGCAGGTGCACAGTCCCTTTCAGCTGCCCCTGTGGCTCCTCTCTCTGCTGGGTTAGGGCCCTGTATGCACCAGCCTTTGCCTGTAACCACCAGAACCCTGGACATCCATACCCCCTACCACTCCACCTACAGAAACCACAGCTGCTTGCTGATTCAGCCTCCTGGTCAACCCGAGGATAAACCCAGAGTTGGTCTTCTGCCTCACGGCTTCCGCTCCTCATGCTGGGGGTGGTGCACACTGGGGTCTCTGAACCACCCTGACTTAGGACATGTGCTCTGAGCTGCCCATGTTCCCATCACCCCGGCAGACCCAGGAGCTCAGCCTCTCCCCTGGAGCTGGCTGTCCCTCGGTATCCGTCTTGTTGGTGGGTTTCCACTCCAGGCCCTTTATGTCCTGGGTCAGAGAAGTGTATTTGTTGAATGAACTTAATGGTGTGTGTGGCAGCAGCGGGGTGGGGGTGGCGGGCTCACAAAAACTCCGAAGAGGACGTCCCTCTGGGTCCAGCGATTAAGGCGCCATGCTTCCACTGCAGGGGACATGGGTTCAATTCCTGGTCCAGGAAGTAAGATCCCGCACGCCTTGTAAAGCTCAGGAAAAAGGTCCTAAGTGCTGTGCGCCCTTGCTGCTTTAGTCGCTCAGCTGTGTCCAAGTCTTTCAACCCCGTGGACTGTAGCCCGCCAGGCTCCTCTGTCCACGGGATTTTCCCAGGCAAGAATACTGGAGTGGGTTGCCATTTCCCCCTTCTCCAGGGGCCCTTCCCAACCCAAGGATCCAAGCCTGGTCTCCTGCATTGGAAGCGGATTCTTTACCCACTGAGCTAAGAGGGAAGTTTTGGGCCAAGGACATCCCCCACCCTAACTCCGGTCAACATCCTGGTGTTTATCCTTGGAAAAACAGGAAGGTTGGGGCAAACTTGCAAATCCTCTACTACCCCTAACCTTCCGTGTGCTGTGGGTATGTATAATCTCAGCTCCCACACAGCAGACTGACCATCCGACAGCGGTAAGGACAGCATTCTGACGAAGGTGGCAGGGATCTGAGCCCCCACTTTCTGGACACTGACACACGTGGGATCTGGAGGACTTAGGAGAAAAGACTTTCCGCCCGAGCAAGGTCCCTAGAATGTTCTTCACCAGCATCCTGGGCCTGCAGGGTCCAAACTGGTGTCACTGGTTACATGTGGCTATTAGAAGGGATTAAAATTAGATACTTTCAGAACCCCATTTCCTCAGTCATAGTCTTGGAAAAGACCCTGATGCTGGGGAAGATTGGGGGAAGGAGGAGGAGGGGGTGACAGAGGATGAGGTGGTTGGATGGCCATGATCCACTCAATGGACATGAGTCTGAGTCAGCTCCGGGAGCTGGTGATGGACAGGGAAGGCTGGCATGCTACAGTCCATGGGGTCACAAAGAGTGGGACACGACTGAGCGACTGAAGGACAGTCACAGTAGCCAGTTTCAAAGGGTCAGTAGCTGCACGTGGCTAGTGGCTACCACATTGGATGGTACAGTACAGATCATTTCCATCCTCACAGAGAAACTTCTGTAGGAAGTTCTAGATCAAACGTTTGTAAATCAGGAAACAGGCCCAGAGAGGAGACCGTGACCTCGAGAAGCATGTTACCGCAAATCAGGGCCCAGAATAAAGGGACCCCCACGTCCAGGCCTGCCTCACTGCCCGGCGCCCTCGTTCCTCCGTGCCGGTCTGGGCTCCCAGCTCCGAGTGGGCCCGGTACTGGGCCAGGCGGGGCTGGGCGGGCTGGTCCCGGGGATCTGTGAGCCGAGCTCCAGACGCTGCACATTCCTGGTAGGGTTAGACCTGCCCCGCGGCAACCAGGGGCTGAAGCCGCTCAGAAGGGCCCAGATCTTTCCGGAGCTGCCCTCTTCCTGCCCAGCCCAGGGGGCTGGCTGGGTCAGGATCGCTGCTCTGATCGCCTGGGCTGAGGCTGACAGGCCAGGAGGGTCCCGGTTGAAGAGGGACTTCGGCTCCAGGGGCGTCGGGAGGCAGGAAATCGCACCTCTCGCGTCTCCTAGGGTCTCCGAGTCCGGCACCAGGGGCGTCCGCGAGCCGGGCTTCGGGAGCCGCATTTGGCGGGAACCGGGTCCGCCCTCACCTGCAGCCGGGTGGGGGCCGTGACGGAACGAGCCGCGAGGCCGACCCCCCGGGGTGGGGGG
>SJYQ01001372.1:0-33163 GCA_006410935.1 Redunca redunca
TTCTCACAGCTCTGCCAAGTTCTCCCTTTCCTCCCTCCTTCACCGGAGCTGGGGGTGGGGAGGCCCGCCCCACCTCCCAGGCCACTTCCCATTTTGGGAATTGGTCTGAGAACTATGCAAGGAGACAGAAATAATTCCTTTTTCGAGCCTGGCCAGGGCCACAGCAGCCCAAACATTGGCCCCAAACCAGGTTTGGGGAGGGGCCCAGAAGGGGGCAGCTGGGGGCGGGGCTGAGCCCTGGGGCCCAGGGAGACAAAGGCCGAGGAGTCCAGAAAAATTTCCTCGGCCAGCCCCAGGGCTGTGTATCAGGAAGCTGAGAGACGCAGAACCTCCCAATGGGGCACTGCCAGACCAGAAAAGGTTGGGGGGAGGGTATGAGGAGCAGGATAAAAAAAGAGGAAGAGAGAAGTCACAAAGTCCCCGCTAGCAAATACAACTTGAAAAACAGACCATTTCTGGAAGCCAAGAAGGGATTTCTGATATCTCCTGAGAAGAAACCCCCTTCCACAGGGGCTACCCTATGGCTTAGCTGGTAAAGAATCTGCCTGCAATGCAGAAGGCACAGGAGACGCGGGTTCAGTCCTTGGGTTGGGAAGATCCCCTGGAGGAGGAAATGACAACCCACTCCAGTAGTCTTGCCTGTAAAATTCCATGGATAGAGAAGACTGGCAGGCTACAGCCCACAGGGTCACGAAGAGTCGGAGGCGACTGAAACGACTTATCACATAATAGCACACAGACAGACCGGCTTTTTGGCAAAATGGGGACAGGCCCACTGAGTCCTCAAGCAAGAGATGGTGTCCAGGGAAGCATCTGGTACACAGGTGGTCCACATGAAATGCAAGTGGCCTTTTTTCTAAATTTTTTATTTGGCTGAACTGGGGCTTAGTTGCAGCATGTGGGAGCTTCGATCTTCCTTGCGGCATGGGGGAGCTTTAGTTGCAGCAAGTGGGATCTAGTTCCCTGGCCAGAAATCAAACCCAGGGCCCCTGTATTGGGAGCTCAGAGTCTTAGCCACTGGACCACCAGGGAAGTCCCATGAGATGCAAGTGTCCTTCTGATGGGAATTCATATACAACCAGCTTAGTACCCCAGTTGCACCATCTCCTAGCATGTGCAACTCTGGCAGGTCACTTTGAGTTGTTCAATGTTACATTTCACATCTGTAAAACGGGAGCAATGACGGAACCTATAGAATGAATACAAGGATTATGCCATGATGAGGGTAGAAAGCCTAGCATGGAGTAGGTATACAATGCAATTTAGTCTTTCTTTTCCTTCCTAAAGCATTATTATTATCTCAATGTCATCTAACAGCAACCCACCAAAGACAGATCTCAGTTCATATTTTCTAGGTGACACCCACCTAGTACCTCTTTTCCCTGAGCCTCAGTTTCCCCTTGTGTAAACGATAGTGAAGGACAAGAAATGTCCCTGAGAACTCTTTCATCCTTGTCATCACTAGAGTCTCTGGTAATCTTCAGCCTCTTATTGCATCATCCCCAGTATGCATTTTTCCCTTCCCAACTTCTTCTTGGTCAGCTAGAGGTCCATTTGGTCCTCAGGAAGCTGACTCCACTCTTGCCCCAGGGATAAGCCAATCAGCAAACTGCATCCTCTAACCACTGAGATTGCTCAGAGTGTGACATGTGACTTAAACTAGTCCAATGAGATTGACTTCTGAGACTTTTGCTGGAATGCTGGGAATTCTCTTTTCTTCTGGATGACATTGTATGCAAATGTGAAGTCTAGAATTTTTAGGGCTCTCATGAGGGGAACCAGCCCAAAAGCAAAACTGACTCACAGAGAAGAGCAAAGCAGAATGAACCATAGACACTAAAAAGACATGTGACTCTTCTTTAACCCCTGGATCAAAACTTGCTGAGACTTTTCTGTTACATCATCCAATAAATGCCCTTCATTGTGTTTGCCAGTTTGACTTGCTTTTCTGTTTCTTGCCCCCAAATGCTTCCTTGCAGACATATTCCCTTTAGAAAGACTTTCTGCCATTTTTAATCCTCATTGTGACCTTTCTAAATAGGTTATATCTTTCTTACATTTTAGAGATGAGGAAACAGGCTCAGAGAATGAAGTGACTTGCTCAAAATCACAGAGCCAGGAAGAGTGACCTCTGGGATTTGAGTCTGGAAATGTCTGTGCTCCTTTATTCATGCTATTTGACCTCCCCTTTTCTCATCTATCTCTGAGCAACTGAAAGGGAGAAAAACAGTAACAACCACTATATTCCACCTAATAATTGTTCCAGGGAAGACAAATCTCACAATGTCAAAGCCTGGAAGATTCTCAAAGATCATTCAAGTCAACCTCCCTCAACCCTCCACTTTGTCGATGCAGAGAAGGGAAGGGGCACAGGAAGCAAGAAGCAGGTTGGGAACCAAGGCCTGGGACAGTAAGAGGAGATTGTTCCTATGAGAATGGGAGTGTCAACTGCTGTTTCATGTCTTCCTGGGGGGCTTCCTCTTGGTAAAAAATGCCCTCACTCTTAAAAACAAAATTAGTTTTAAATTTTTGGCTGTGTCAAGCATGTGGGATCTTAGTTACCCAAACAGGGATCGAAACCTGGGTCCTCTGGATTGGGAGGTGAAATCTTAACCACTGGACTCCCCGCTTCCTCTTTGGAGGAACTATCCCTTGGCTCTGGAGCCATGAGGCTCATTGAGCTGAGCTCACCAATCAGAACTGTGCGTTCCCCTGGCAACAAGGATTGGCTCAGTTGGAGCACATGACCAAGCCAAGCCAATCAGAATGGACCCTGGGACTTTTGAGGAGATGGCAGGAAAGAGGTTCTCCAAGTCCCAAACTCCAGGCTCCCAGCCTGTGGCAGGCCACAGTTTAATAATCTGGCTCATTTACACAGTTTTCTTTTTTAAGCTTGCCTTCCATTCAGGGTAAGCAACTCAACTCCGTTTGCTAGGACCATCCCAATTTTAAAACTGAAAATTTCCATGTCCAGAGAACTGCCTTGGTCCCAGGCAAACGGGGACAGGGAAGGTTGGTCACCCTACTTCAGTTTATGGGTATTTGATCCTCATTTTCCATTCATGATAGAGTCCTTTGAAAATAAACTTACTTAAAATTTTTAAGTGAACCATTTATGGGAAAAATACTAAGAAAACAATAGTAGCTTTAGTAAAAGGAAAAGGCCAAAAAAAAAAAAAAATTGAAAACTGCATGTGAGTGCCTGATGGTACTGAGAGACACGCATGACTGCAAGGCTCTGGGTCCTGGGTGCCTGGCCTGCTAGCTGTTTGACCCTGGACAAGTTGCTAAGCCTCTCTGAGGTTCCATGTCCTCCCTAACTCACAAGGTGGTAGAAAGGACAGAGGCTAGGCTGGCGTGAGCAGACAGGCTCTGTTCATACTTTTAGAAGTATGGGTTCTTTCCAGGAACAGCCAAGAGTGGCTCACAAGTTGGTGGAGGCCCATCACCCCTCTGCTGTGCTTGGCTGATGGGACATGTCTGCAAATTAGCCACCAGTCAGCCAAGATGCCCTTTAGAGATGCTAATTGCCTGGTGCCCATGAGTCCCCACCCCTCCCTGGCACAGGCGGCGGGCTGTCGGTCTCTTGCCACTATTGTCTGAAAGAGCGCTTGATTTGTCCACACAGATCAGGGCCTGGCACGCCATTAGCATCTGGCTATGGTCCAGTGAGGCTCCTGCATAAAGCACACAGGTGCTGGGAGACATCTATCCCTGTGCATGTCTCTGTGGACACGTGTGCACCCTCGTGCCTGCCTGCTGAGGCCCTCAAGTTTGGGAATGAATGAGTGTCTGTGTGTGCTTGGTGACCCACTCCTATGTCTGCACAGAAAGAGCTGCAGACAAGGTACACACTGGTCCGTGTACCTGAGTGCACACACGGGCATGCTATGTGGGGCTGCTGTGAGGAATAAATGGTACACACCAGTATGGCGCCCAGAACAGTGCCTGGCATGTGGCTAGTTCACCCTCAGTGAACGAGATCACATCCTGATCATTTTCCTCCAAAATTTTTATTTATTGAAATATAATTTATGCATATAAAATGCACAAGTTTTAAGTGTTTCAGCACAATATCTTTTGATAAACAGATATACCTGTGTGACTACCATCCCAATTAAGGTACACATATTTCCATCACCCAGAAAGTTCCCTCGGGGCCTCCTTCCAGTCAACATTCCCAGAGGCAACCACTATTCTGATTTTTTTCACCAAATTTCATTTTGCCTGTTCTTGAAGCTCATACAGAGATGATGACTGTTAACATATTCAGACACATTCAAGTAAGATGCCATCCAACCATCTCACTTGCACATATGTACATGGATGTACCATGTACAAGCTCATGGATGCAACTGGGTACACACTCAGGAAGGGGTGTTTCTGAGCTGTAAATCCAACAGCTTCAATCTGCAGCTCAAATTAGCCTCTCCAAGGTCCCAGTTGGCTAAAGGGAGATGGGGGAGTTCTGGGCACTGGGACCAGACCACAGGAAGGTTCCTTCAGCATCTCCTTTAGCTGTTTTTCACTAGTCGACCTCAGGAAAGTATGTAAAATCTCAGCTTTCTCTTCCATAAATGGAATGACTAGCATCCACCTCCCCTGGATGGACCACTTACTATGTGCCAGGCACTGTTCTGAGGCCTGTACAAGTCCTAACTCACTCCATTCTTCCAGCCAGAAGAATGGACCCCTCTCTTATGGGTAAGGAACCTGCACAGAGAGCTGCAGAAGCTTGTCCCAGGTCACACAGCTGGTAGCGGCAGACTTGGATTGAACCCAATATGGCTGCAGGCCTTCATTCACCATCCTTAGAGGACCCCTCTTCATGGAGAGACTATGAGGGTTACTATCTCCACAGCTGTTGTTCAGTCACTCAGTTGTGTCCCACCCTTTGCAACCCCACAGACTGCAGCACACCAGGCTTCCCTGTCCTTTACTATCTCCCTGAGTTTGCTTAAACTCATGTCCATTGAGTTGGTGATGCCATCCAACCATCTCATCCTCTGTCACCCCCTTCTCCTCTTGCCCTCAATCTTTCCCAGCATCAGGGTCTTTTCCAGTGAGTTGGTTCTTTGCATCAGGTGGCCAAAGTATTATCTACATCTTGCCTGGAAAATCCCCCGGACAGAGGAGCCTGGTAGGCTGCGGTCCATGGGGTCTCGAAGAGTCGGACACGACTGAGCGACTTCCCTTTCACTTTTCACTTTCCTGCATTGGAGAAGGAAATGGCAACCCACTCCAGTGTTCTTGCCTGGAGAACCCCAGGGACGGGGGAGCCTGGTGAGCTGCCATCTGTGGGGTCGCACAGAGTTAGACAGGACTGAAGCGACTTAGCAGCAGCAGCAGTGTGCCCTGAAAAACAGTAGGCACTTAATAAATGTTAGATGTGGCTACTACCAAGAACATTTGCATTCTCTATCTCAGTGATGCCCCAGCACAACCCTCCTTTACAGATGAAGAGACTGAGGCTTGCAGAAGTCAGTGGCAAAAAAAAAAAAAAAATCCAGGTCTTCTGATTCAAAATCCACATTCTCTCTATTCTCCCAAGTAGGGCTATGCTATGCCACAAGGAAAGGACTTTGTTTCATTTATTGACAGACAGAAGAGCCTGGTGGGCTACAGTCGATGGGGTTTGCAAAGAGTTGGACCTAACTAACGGCTAGCGACTAACACTACTACCACCACTCCCAGAACCTAGAAGAGTGCCTGGCACATACTCAGCACGTCGTAAATGTTTTTCCAATGAATGGGTGCATCAGGGAGCTGGGAGGAATCACCCAGCCCAATGCCCTCCTTTAGAGTTGCGGGATCAGGGACCCAGCAAGGGGGTGTGACTTGTCCAAGGTCAAACAGGGTCTTAGGACCATTGAATCTATCATTTTCTCCCTGCCTGGCTCACCCTCTCTACTTCCTGACCTGAACAGGCCAAAATCTTTCGGGAGCCCCTGAGACACCTTCAAGGGCCATGTTAATGGGACCTGGCACACAGCCTCCTCTCCCGAATTCATTGCTCAGTCCAAGGTTGGTGCGGAGGCTGCCAAGCCAAACCTCAGAAAACACCCAGGCCGAAGGGAAACAAGGCCCAGCTTGCCAGCGCTTTCTACTGGGGAGGGGAGGCATTCCTGGCAGAGAGGGTGGGGAAGGAGGGCCAGGCCAGCCTTTAAAAGCCCATTGCACATGAAGGCTTGAGCTGCAGCCCACTCTGGCCATCGTCCCCACCGAGTCAGCAGAAGACGCTAAAGCTTTCAGCCCCGCAGGACAATGGGGAGCGGTCTGGGGTCACCCTGAAGATGGAAGGGAGATAGGAGGAGGGCAGGAATGCTGGGGACGGGGTGGACTGCTCTGGACGGAGGATCGCTTTTAGTTGTCAGTCCCTAGCACTTGTGTGTGTTGGTTGCTCAGGCATGTCCGATTCTTTGTGACCCCATGAACTATAGCCCACGAGGCTCTGCAAGAATACTGGAGTGGGTTGCCATCCCCTCCTCCAGGGGATCTTCCCAACCCAGGGATCGAACTCAGGTCTCCTGCATTGCAGACAGATGCTTTACCACCGTCTGAGCCACGGGGACTTCCCGGATGCCTCGGTGGTAAAGAATCCGCCTGCCAACGCAGGAGACCTGGGTTCGATCCCTAATCCTGGAAGCTCCCACGTGCCGAGGAGCAGCTAAGCTCATGCGTCATAACTAATGAGCCTGAGCTCCAGGAACCACAACGACTGACGTGCACGTGCCTGTGCTCTGCAACAAGAGCAGCCACCGCAACGAGGAGCCGGCGCACCGCAACTGGAGTAGCCCGTGCCCACCACGACCAGAGAGGAGCCTGGGCAGCGTGAAGACCCAGCACAGCCCACACTAAAACTAAGTAAATAAACAAAATCATCTTTAAAATGTCAACACAGTCACTTCCCCTGATGACCATTAGGTGGGTGTCCCTAGAAGCAGACACTGAGAGCCTGAGGCACAAGCTTCCCTGAGGAAGAACTTCAGGAGACAGTGAGTGAGGGAGGCCTGGAAACGGATATAGATGAGGTTCCTACGGCACCCAGCCTGTGGACTTACTGCGTTAACTCATCAAGCCCTAAACCTCCCCGATCAGGGCCAACCCTTGGAAGAAAATGAGGAAAAGACTGGAGTGAGCTGAGGTTCAGTTTCCACCATCCTCCCTGCATGGCAGGCCGAGGAATCTAGTATTTGAAAAAATAAGAAATTAAAAAAGAAACAGCACTTCGCATATCTGGGTCCACAGAATACAAGTTAGAATTATCCTGTCTGTAGGATTCTAGAATCTGCGAGGCACTCAGGGTGGCATGTCGGAATCATTGCTTTCAGATGCTCTCAGCTAATTTGCTCACTGGGGAGGCCTCACCCAAGGAGGTCGGTATGGGGGTCAGACTGGAGGAACAGGCGGTGTGGACGAAGTTACGAGGTGAAGAAAGACAAAGCGGCCTGGCTGGGCCTCGGGGAAGGCCCTGGAACAGGCCGTGGGAGGATGGTGGGATCTGATCCTCCGAGAAGGGGGTGGTGGTGGAGCAGGAGAGGTGAGGCAGAGGGTCCTGGGAAGGTGAGGGCCTGGCCTGCCCCCACCCCGGCTGCTAAAGGCACCAGACCCTTCGGCCCTGAGCCAGCCCACACCTCCCTTTCACTCATGCCAAGTTCAAACCCCCTTCCTTGGGAACAGCAGTCTACAGTGAGCAAAACACCCATTAGCTCAGAATTTTGAAGGGGGTAAGTCAAACCTCTGCATGCGTGCATGCATGCTAAGTTGCTTCAGTCGTGTCCGACCCTCTGTGACCCCATGGACTGTATATGTAGCCTGCCAGGAATTCTGTCTATGGAATTCTCCAGGCAAGAATACTGGAGTGTGTTGCCATGCCCTCCTCCAAGGAATCTTCCTGACCCAGGGATCAAATGCGTGTCTCTTATGTCTCCTGCATTGGCTGATGGGTTCTTTACCACTAGTACTACCTGGGAAGCCGGAGTCAAAGTCCATGCATGGGGAAACTGAGGCTTAGCGAGGTATGGTGACTTCATTCACTAACAGTTCAATTCAGTCGCTCAGTCGTGTCTGACTCTTTGTGACCCCATGAACTGCAGCACGTCAGGCCTCCCTGTCCATCACCAACTCCCGGAATCCACCCAAACCCATGTCCATTGAGTCGGTGATGCCGTCCAACCATCTTATCCTCTGTCGTCACCTTCTCCTGCCCTCAATCTTTCCCAGCATCAGGGTCTTTACAAATGAGTCAGCTCTTCGCATCATGTAGCCAAAGTATTGGAGTTTCAGCTTCAACATCAGTCCTCCCAATGAACACCCAGGACTGATCTCCTTTAGGATGGACTGGTTGGATCTCCTTGCAGTCCATTACATGTGTTGATTAAATACCTGCTGGGTGTCTGGCCCTAGTTCAGGTGTTAGGGGCACTTTAATAAACAAAACAGAAAGCCCCGCTCACATGGAGCAGATATGCAAGTAGGCCGGCAGTTAGGTGGGCCAGAAGGGAACAGTTGCTATGGAAGAAAATGACAACAAAACGGGGAAGGCTGAAAGAGTGCAGGGGCAGAAGGTGCCATTTAGAAACGGATGGTGAGGCCTGCCCTGGCGGCCCGGCAGTTAGGAACTCTGTGCTTCCACGCAGGAGGCATGCGTGTGATCCCTGATTAGGACACTAAGATCCTGCGTGCCTGTGTGCAGGGAAAAAGATTAAAAACGGATGCAGAGAGAACTCCAGCTTTGGAGTCACGCAGATTCAGTGTTTGAATCCCAGCTATGCCACGTACTCACGGCAGAGCCCTGGGCAAGGACTTGGCCTCTCTGAACCTCAGTTTCCCCACCTATAAAAAGGAAGCTACTGGGAGAAGAGTGTGGCTCATGCAGGCTGAAGAAGAGGTTTTCATGGTGAGCCCCCAGGCAGAGATGCTATGTTTTTAAAGTGTACTTCGAGGACCACCAGCATCAGAATCGACTGAGATCCTTGTTTAGAATGCAGATCCAGGCTGCCTCTAGAGACACTGATTCTGCAGTCTGGAGGCTGGACCTGGGAATCTGTATTCTGCTGGAGTTTGACAATCCCTGACCTAGGGCTTGGGTGGGCGGTTGAGGAGCCTGTGGCTGCCTCCCTGATGAGGATCCATGGGTCCCCAGGGTAGACATGCCCTTAAAGATCACACAGCCCAGCAACGTGTGCCCAGGCTGCAGATGAGGAACCCGAAGACCGGAGGGGCTGAGTGACTTGCCTGGGGCCGCACAGCTAGCCTGCCACAGAGCTGGGTCCGGGATGGCTGACAGAGGGATGGAGAGGTAGCAGCTGGTTCAGACAGCAAGCAGTCAGACCACAGATAGCAGACGGTAGGGTCAGGGGGAGAGTTGAATTTCATTCCAGGAATCTTATCCTGCTGAACTGGGAGACAGATGAGTGTTTCCTTCCATTTTGAGGGTGTTAAATGATCCTCCCTGGACTCCTGCTCACTTAATTTCTCAGGGAAAAGGGAACCTGCCTTTGGACCACTCTGACCAGCCCAGGGCACCCTAGCTTCTCAGTGAGCCCCTACCTGCAGCCCAGTGGGGTTGCTGAACCTCTGTGCGCGCCTGTGTGGAACACACACCACCAGTACCAGATACACTGAAATCTGATTTCTCAATCGTGACGCCCACTGGAACCACTTAGGAGCTTGGCAAAATACCAGTCCCTGGGTCCTACCCCCAGAGATTCTGATTTAATTGGTCTGGGTCGGGGGTGCTGGCACTGGGATTTTTCAAAGACCCTCAGGTGATTCTCACAGGCAGCCAAGATGGGGTTAGCGGTTCAGGGAAAGACATCAAATCCTATTGGTTCAAAGTGAGATGGTGTCAGCTTTTCCAATTCTCCTTTGAACCTTCAGACTCCCTCAAGGGGAAAGTCCGTGTTGGAAGCTACTAGGACCGTCACAACTCTCTAACACACAAACGTCGCCCTCTGAACCCAAAGAAAGCAAGGGTCAGGCTCCAGCATCTGGCTAGAGTATCACAACATGATTTATGGCGAATGGTGCCAATTCTTCATGATAATCTCTTAAAATAATTTGAAGTAAAGTAAATTAATGAATTTAAAGAATATTAAGTAAATATTTTTTAATAAGAGTATTAAGCAAATATTAAGTAAATACGTTTCGGGTCTTTCCCCTGCACTCAGTGGTGGTTTCTGACCTAAGCAGGTCCCCTCAATGATGTCCTCCTCTGGCCACAGGGATTGGTTCAGAGATGGGCATGTGATGCAAGTGTGGCCAATCACAGCCAACCTTAGGACTTGGCGGAAACAGCCAGGGAAGAGGAAGGGAGTCTCTCCTGGCGTTGGTCTCAGAAGATGAGGTTCAGAGAAAATGTCAGCTCAGAGAGAGAGGAAGTGACCTGTTGGAGGCTCCAGGCACTTGTGGTGGAGCTGGGATTTGAACCAAGTCCATCTGCCCCCAAAGGTAGCGTTAACTTCCAACTGCACCATATTTCTGGTGAATCTTCTGGGATCTTTCATTTAGAAACCTCCCTCAGAACTTCTGTTTCCTGGGTTTCGAGTCTTCCTATGTGGCATTTGCTTTAGAAAAGCTCAATAGCACCCTATAAAAGATAACGCAAGTAAGCACCTTTTAGAAAAGCTGATAGAAGACTCTAAATATCAATCAGTACATTCTGAGCACCAGAGAAGATATCTGGCTCTTTGGAAAGAATTTGGTACCTTTGTTCCTTTCAGTTTGGGATGATAAGAACCTTCTGGTTGGAGTTCCAGCCAGACATTTCAAATGATTTCACCCATTCCTCGCTCAAAAGAGTTTGATATTTGCTTCCTGCCAATTGTGACTAACCTCCGAATTCTTTCATCCATCAGTTCATTCAACACAATCCTACAGAGTGCTTACATGGAGGTAGGCACAGTGCTAGGTGTAGGAGAGACAGGGGAACACAGCAGACAAGTCCTGCCATTGGGTGGTTCACAATCTGCATAAGAAAAGGAAGGCAGAGTAATCAGATAGTCACCAAAATGGATGTTAAATTACAGTGGGAACAAGGGCCATCCAAAAGAGGTGCACAGAACTTTGAAAACCATTACTGGGAGGTTTGACCCATTTGGAAGGCTTCCTGGAGGAGGTGACATTTGATCTGGGAGCTTCAGGATGAACAAGCAATAACTGGGTGAGGAAGAGTGGGAAAAGAATTCCAGGCAGAAGGCAAGCATGTGCAAAGGCCTGAGGCAGGAAGGAATTTAGTATGAGATTAGTGTAGCTGGACACAGGGAGCCAGAAGACTGTGACAGAGATGAAGTCAGAGAGGTGGGAGGACTTGCACAACCCTAGGAGGACATTTGGCCTTCCCTTCCACCCTCTCCTCCAGCAGAGCAATTGGAAACCACCACCTTTCCCCTCCACCCCCTTACATCACAAAGGTGGAAAACACCCACTGCTCGATGATTTCTGAAATTCGAAAAATACAGCAAAACATCCACATAATTGGGGTTCTTTTTAAAACTTGGAGGGTGTTTGAGCTACTTAAGGAGAAAAGGGAGAAGAGTCACAAGAGAAAGGCAAGAATTCCAAGAAGAAAACGAAGAAGCACGTGAGGGAGAGCTGTGGAGAGGAGAACAGAGCGGGTGCTGGCCCAGCGCCTGGGCTCTGCAGGTGGCAGCCAGAGTCAGACGCTGCCCTGCCCCATCTTAGTTGCATCCTTGTGTGTATTACTCCATCTCTCTAGGGCTCGGTTTTCACATCTGTAAAATGGGGATAACTGTTGTACCTTCGGGGCTTCCCCAGCGGTCCACTGGCTGAGACTCCATGCTCCCGATGCAGGGAGCCCAGGTTCAATCCGTGGTCAGGGAATGAGACCCCACAAGACATAACTGAAAGATCCCACGTGCCGCAGCTAAGGCCCAGTGCAGACAAAGAAATAAATATTTAAAAATGACAAAACACAGTATCTTCCTCAGAGGGGGTCGTGAGGGCTGCCTGAGTTAACATCTGTATGAGTGGTGCAGGAGTGCGGCTATGTGGATGTGGTCAGAGAAATAGGCGGGGTGGTGCCTCTGAGGGCCTCAGAGTCCCTAGGGAGGCCTGGACAGCTGGAGGGTGAGATGTGCTGAGCGGACACAGGGTCCACAGTGACGGGTTAGTATGAGACAGACTCGGGAGGGCAGCTAAGAAGTCTTCCTGGGAGATGAAAACTCCTCCTCCCTGGAGTGAGAATGCCTCATATCTGGGAGGAGGAACCAGTTTCTGCATTTTTCTGAGTGAAAGGGAAGGGACTCTGGGCACCTCCTCCAAGGAACCTCCAGTTCAGGGAAGATTATCTCCGAGTCGTGAACTTGGGAATCCACAAGCAGTGACCGAGGGGGGTCTAATGACAAATCCTTGAAAGAAATACCAGGGCCCTTTGTACGGCTTAGAATGACATCAAGTTTGGGAAGTCAGGGGACTTCCCTGGCAGTCCAGTGGTTAGGACTCTGCACTTTCACTACAGACAGTTTCAGGTTCAATCCCTGGTTGGGGAACTAAGATTCCTAAAAGCCATGCAGCATGGCTAAAAAGTAAATAAATAAAAAGTGTGGGGGAAAAAATTTTTTTTAAAGGGTGGTAGGGGTAAAGAAGAATCAAAAGTCTGGGAAGTCAAGGGAAGGGTGTTCAAGTAGAGTTTTAAAGGAAGAGTTAAGGCGGCCAAGAGGCCAGGGTAGGAGCAACTGGATTGTTCTAATCAGCACAGCATGTGCAAAGGCCCTGAGATGAGACCCAGAATGGTGTCTGGAGGAGCCATATGACGTGTGTGCAACGTGAAGGTGGGGTGGCAGCTCTTACAAGCCCTTAGCAGCCAGATAAGGATTTTGGAAATTATCCTGAGGACAGCGACGAGCCATGGAGGGGTAGATGCCTCTTCCTGTCACTGCTCCCCCTTATCCCCATCTAAAGACTGTCCAGGTGGAGTGGATGCTGCTGCAGGTGGGCTCTGCATGAGAGAGAGCTCATGGTCTAGAGCTTAGAAAACCCTCTAGGACTACATTAGGGACTTCCATGTGGTCCAGTGGCTAAGACTCCACGCTCCCAGTGCAAGGGGCTCGGGTTCAATCCCTGGTCAGGGAGCTAGACCCCAGGTGCTGCGGTGAAGACTGAAGATCCCACGTGCCAAAGCTCAGACCTGGTGCAGCCAAAAAAATAAAATAAATATTTTAAAAAAGACTATATTAGAAGGGGCCGTTCATCAGAAGTCATTCATTCACTTATTAACAAATATTTATTTATGAACTGCGCTAGGCACAGTTTTAGCACTGGGAAGATAGAAGTCAAACCTGACCAAGTTCCTGTCTAATGGGGCTCAAAACGCAGTGGAGTGAGACAGGCAGGAGCCAGAGAAACATGTAGCATTCTAGGTGGTGGAAAGCGCTATGAGAAAACACAAAAGAAGGGAAAGGAATGCGGTGTGTGAAGGTGGGGAGAGGGGGTGCTGTAACCATTTCCCAGTGGGTGCGACCCAGCAAACTGTCCCTGCAAGACCCCTCTCCACTCACTGCCCCTTGAGTGTCCATTATTTGCACCATTGTAAGCAGAGTTTGGGGGCTTGCTTGGTGGCTCAGTGGTAAAGAATCTGCCTTTCAATGCAGGAGACGTCGGTTTGATCCCTGGCTCGGGAAGATCCCCTGAAGCAGGAAACGGCATCCACTCCATTCTTGCCTGGGAAATGTCATGGACAGAAGGAGCCTGGCGGGCTATGCTCCATGGGGTTGCAAAAGAGCCAGACATGACTTAGTGACTGAAACAACAAGGAGCAGAGTTTAAAGATGGTTTCTTGGCACCTCTCCGCCCCACAATCAATGCAGCTCCCCCTCCTGTTGGCACCAAGAATGCATCTGTGGTGACCACAGTGACCAGCACTCTTCCACGTCCCCCCATGTTGCTGCCAGCCACATGTGGGGAAGCCACGAGCCCTTGGCACTCTGTTCTCACCGTGCCTGACACCGTTTGTCTTTCTCTGGATAACAGGGTGGTATGATCATCCAGGTGCCCCCCAAGGGGTTGGCAGGACTGCACCTCTGGCCCTGCTCCAGGCCCACCAGCAAGAAGTGGAGCTGACAACTGGCTCAAGGGTCTTTGGCAAGGGTGGGGCAGGGGAGTCACCCTTGGGCTGCCTTCCTGAGGCACGTCACCTCTAATGGCACCACCTGAGTGGCCGGGCGTCAGAAATGAAAAGAGCTATAGTAGAACCCCGCTGGCTAAATCAAGGTTTGGGGGCCTTCTGTGGCTTGCATTTCTTCAGGAACTCTGCCAAGGAAGGTGAATGATGGTGGTAACGTCACATACAAGGGATGAGACCCACAAATAACGAACTGGAAACAAGAGTTCCAACTCTAAACACCAGTGTTCCAAATGTGCCTGCCAGAATTCCAATCACGAAAGCCACTGAGGTGCCCTGATCTTGAACCTCAGAATTCCGACTCCATCCGTGAATTCCAGCTGGAAACATCAGCAATTCAACCTCGCTGATCCCTCTGGCTGTGTACTTCTTTGAGTACAGTGACAAATCTGAGGATTCTGACCTTGAACCACAGAGCAGTGACCTTGAATGGCGATGCTCCAAAAATGAACAATCAATCACAGCAGTGATCTTGAGTGTCAGACTTCCAACCCTGTACACCAGAATTCCAATCCCAGGTACCCTAGTCTCCACCAAGAATTTCTGAAATCTCAAGATTTCCCACCTGACTTTGGAGAGCCAACATGACTCCACAAGGATTTAAAGTTGAACTCTACACAATAAACTCTCCCACAGGCCCACGGCCCCCAGAAACAAGTCAGCAGCTTGGATATGAAGAGGATGAAAACAACAACATGAATAATCATCAGTTCAGTTCAGTTCAGTCACTCAGTCGTGTCTGACTCTTTGTGACCCCATGAACCGCAGCATGCCAGGTCTCCCTGTCCATCACCAACTCCTGGAGTCCACCCAAACCCATGTCCATTGAGTCGGTGATGCCATCCAGCCATCTCATCCTCTGTCATGCCCTTCTCCTCCTGCCCTCAGTCTTTCCCAGCATCAGGGTCTTTTCAAATGAGTCAGCTCTTCGCATCAGGTGGCTCAAGTATTGGAGTTTCAGCTTCAACATCAGTCCTTCCAATGAACACCCAGGACTGATCTCCTTTAGAATGGACTGGTTGGACCTCCTTGCAGTCCAAGGGATTCTCAAGAGTCTTCTCCAACACCACAGTTCAAAAGCATCAATTCTTCGGCCCTCAGCTTTCTTTATAGTTCAACTCTCACGTCCATACATGACCACTGGAAAAACCATAGCCTTGACTAGACAGACCTTTGTTGGCAAAGTAATGTCTCTGCTTTTTAATATGCTGTCTAGATTGGTCATAACTTTTCTTCCAAGGAGTAAGTGTCTTTTAATTTCATGGATGCAGTCACCATCTGCAGTGATTTTGGAGCCCAGAAAAATAAAGTCAGTCACTGTTTCCACTGTTTCCCCATCTATTTGCCATGAAGTGATGGGACCAGATGCCATGATCTTCGTTTTCTGAATGTTGAGCTTTAAGCCAACTTTTTCACTCTCCTCTTTCACTTTCATCAAGAGGCTCTTTAGTTCTTCTTTACTTTCTGCATTAAGGGTGGTGTCATCTGCATATCTGAGGTTATTGATATTTCTCCTGGCAATCTTGATTCCAGCTTGTGCTTCCTCCAGCCCAGCATTTCTCATGATGTACTTTGGCTAACAATTATTTGTTGTATTTCACTGAGCACATCACACACTATATATCATTCCTCTGGACCAACCCAGGAATTTACTATTCCCATTTTACATATGAGGAACCTAAGGCTCAGAGTCAAGTTGGCTTGCTGATTCAATATTCAGCGCTTTACTAATCACTTCAGCAGATTTTTCTTCCTGCTGTCTTTGGAGATTGGGGAGAGGGACCTAGGATCCTATTAGCTAGTCAGTTTAGGACAACACATGGATTTCCCTGACATGTGTTGGCATTCACCAGGAATGGGCTGCTTCAAGTTTTGGAGCCAAGTTCCATCTGTGTGGGACAGTCATTCATTCAACAGACACTTGCCACCCTGTGTTGTCCTTGATGCCAGGAGTAAGGAGAGGGGACCTGTTGCTTCTGTCATCCAAACTCTATCCCCTTTACCCCACTCCCTTCTGGATGGGAGGGTCTCAGAGGCAAGAAGCGATCTCCCCTGCCATTTCTAGCCATTGAAGGTTCTATGCTGCAGGGGTTAAAAAGTGGAAACCCAAAGGCTGAATATGGCCCTCAGAGGCGTTCTGTTTGGCTCGCTCAAATGTTTTTAATTTTTAAAAAATTCTTCAGCCACATTGAAAAATTGGGATATCTCAGTGAAAGCTCACATTTCTGTTTGGGCCCAGAACCCAGGTTGGATGCAGAATCCAACCTATACCTGAATCCAGCTGCCTCGTTAGATGGGCATGTCTGTTCCAGGTCACCGTGGTACCTACCACTCCCTCCTGCCTCCCTGACACTAAGGCTGAGTGTTGAAAACCACCTCTTCGGATTGGCCTATCCTTCCAGTCATGAGGCTGGCAAGAATCTACAGTTTTTATGCAGGGCGTACTGGCAGGCAGAAACCTGGAGGGAGGCAGAGGGACTCGGGGACTTAGCTTGGGTTGCATTTTTGGGGCTTTGTGTAAGACGGGGAAAGCTCCATGTGTCCACATCAAAGGATGCAGGGGTGATGGAGACTGGGGAGAAGGTTAGGGGAGTGTCTAAGCCCCTGCCCGCAACTCTGCAATTACTCCCTAGCACAGTCATTGCATGAAGGGTTTGAGCACACAAAGGCCTGATTAAGGCAAGGTTTAGGATAGCCTCTCTTCCCCCTCTTCCTCTTGAGAAAAGGAAGAGAGAAGGAAGATAAGCAACATGAATGGAGCATCCATGCCTGGCCAGCGCAGTGCTGGCCACTACAGCACAGGAGAGTGCAGCCGTCTTTCCAGTAGTCCTGCTTGACAAGTTACCAGGCCTATTTTTCAGGTAAAGAAACTGGGAACCAGAGAAGAGCTGGATCTGTTTGCCCAGGGTCTCATAGCTCCTAGGTGGTGATGCTGGGGTTATGAACGCAGGCCTCCAGAGCTCCAAGTCAAAGCTCTTTCCACTCATCCCACCAGGGTGATGGCATAGGAGACAAGGAAAAACACTGGTGAAGAGGAGGGGAAGGACGCCTGCCTCAAGTGGGCCTAATCTCAAATAAACCAGAGAGATTTTTATCATGGAAAGAGCGGAAATACCACCAAGTCCAAACGTGGTTCAAGGTCAGGGAGAGTCTTTCTGAAGAGGTGCCATATAAGCCAAGATCTGAGGGAGAAGGGGCAGCTGGCATCGCAAGATACAGAGCCAGAGGCCCAGAGAGGTTAAGTGATTTGTTCAAGGTCACACAGCTATCTTGTGCCTTCGCTCCCTCTCTCGTCCTTCAACAGACTCCCTCTGAAAGTCAGCCACTCGCCTGCATCAGGCTCTGGGATGACTTTAGAACACAGGTCAGAAAGCTTTCCCTCTAAATGCTGTTGTTTCCAAAAGTGGCCCTCGTTAATAGATAAATGAACATGATGATGTTCCAGTAAAACTTTATTTACAAAACTGGCCACCCCTCCTGCTTTAGAACACAGCAATGAGTAAGATAAAGTCCTGACTTTGAGAATATCCTGCTGTAGCTGGAGCTATAAGACAGGATGAGAAGAAAATAGAACACAAGAGGGAGCATGCTAAATGGTGCAGGAGAGGTTGAAACAGAATTTGTAGAAGACGATCACTACTGTGGCTCAGAAAAGAGAGGAATTAAGTTCAGGGTCTCAGAAAGGGCCACCTGTGCCCCTCTTTGACCTTGGCCTGTTACTCTCTATCAAAACACCTTCTTTCCTTCCCAGCATACATGCTACACTTTGTGATTATTCTTTCATTTAACTTTCTATTTGTTTAATGCCTATCTCCCTCCAGCAGGCTATAAGTTTCCTGGTGGCTATGGGTTATTTTTACCAGCTTACATTTATTCTCTCCTTTCTTAGCAACAGTATTTCAATTCTCCTTTGAAGAACTATCTATTTCCCATTCTCAGTCTCATCTCAGAGACAGCCATTGTCACGTGACCCAGACCTGGCTAAGTAATTGGCTTAGGGATGGGCCAGTGAGAATCAGCCCTGGGATTTTGCTAGAATCATTGGGAAGGAAACTCTCTTTTCCCCCAGAATGGAAACATACAGTTGCTGGATGCTATCTTTCCAGCCACGTTTGCACAGCCTGCTGAGAAGCCAACATGGTTAAGAACAAACTAACCATGGATTGGAGACCAATACTTGATGACATAGTTAAGCCCCTGGATCCAGCCCTACCTGAAGCCTTACCTAACACAGGTCTTTTCAATTATCCCTTTTTTTTTTTTGCTTAAGTCCATTTGAACTTTAAGTCTAATTCAACAACCTCAGATAGGCAGATGATACCACTCTAATGGCAGAAAGTGAAGAGGAACTAAAGAGCCTCTTGATGAGGATGAAAAAAGAGAGTGACAGTGGCTGGATCTGAGATGAGACTGAGAATGGGAAACAGGAAAAAGCTGGCTTGAAACTCAACATCAAAAAACAAAGATCATGCCTGGAATAGGAAATGGCAGCCCACTCCAGTATTCTCCCCTGAAAAATTCCATAAACAGAGGAGCCTGGCAGGCTACAGTCCATGGGATCTCAAACAGTGGGACATGACTGACTGGCTGAGCACACAAAAAATTGTTAAAGTGTTCAAAAGTGGATAATATGGATTTATTTAAAGAGAGTGTTTAGAAAAAAAAACCCAAATAATGATAATTTCTGCAAAACTATAAAATAACTATTAGAAATTCAAATTTAAAGATAAATAATAATGAAATAAAAATAAGTAAATCGTTTAAGTGCAAAGAAAAAAAAAGCCAGAAAATGGGTGTGAGAATTGGAGGAAAAAACCTAAGATCATGGCATCTGGTCCAGTCTCTTTGTGACAAAAAGAATGGGGAAAAAGTGGAAACAGTGACAGAACTTATTTTCTTGCAGACGGTGACTGCAGCCATGAAATGAAAAGATGCTTGCTCCTTGGAAGGAAAGGTATGACAAACCTAAACGGTGTATTAAAAAGCAGAGACATCAGTTTCCTGACAAAAGTTCATATAGTCAGAGCTATGATTTTTCCAGTAGTTATGTATGGACTTGAGAGTTGGACCATAAAGAAGGCTGAGCACCAAAGAACTGATGCTTTTGAATTGTGGTGCTGGAGAGGACTCTTGAGAGCCCCTTGGATTGCAAGGAGATCAAACCAGTCAATCCTAAAGGAAATCAATCCTGAATATTCACTGGAAGGACCGATGGTGAAGCTGAAGTTCCAATACTTTGGCCACCTGATGCGAAGAGCCGACTCATTGGTAAAGACTCTGATGCTGGGAAAGACTGAGGGCAGGAGGAGAAGGGAGCGGCAGAGGATGAGATAGTTTGACAGCGTCACGACTCAACGGACATGAACTTGAGCAAACTCTGGGAGATGGTGGAGGACAGAGGAAACTGGCGTGCCGCAGTCCATGGGGTCCCAGAGAGTCGGACAGGACTTAGTCAGATTGAATAATAACAACAACCACCTGTCTTTCCTCTTCTCACATGCCCCTGGCAGGGCAATCATAGGTTGCCTCTTTGTTAAGTACAATTGGGTCTACAAAGACTCTAAGAATCAATGCTGGCCAAGGTCGAGGGCCCTAAGGATCACACAGGCCTTGGAAAGTCTCAGGGATGGCCCTAGGTAGCAATTAGAGAAACATGATGGTCTATTTTTAGAAGCTGTTTGATTCCAGGCCCATCACCTGGCGGATGTGAATGATGTGTGAAACTGGCCAGTGTAGCATTATTCTCTCAAAGACAGTGTCTGCGTGCCAGGCCATGGTGGGCAATTACAGTGGAGACCAGCCCGGCTACAGAGATAAAAGTGGAGCAGTCAAGATGCGAAAGAACATCTCAAGTATCTAATTTAACCATGCCTCCCTGCTATGAATGGAAGCTCAGAAGTCCTTTCCTGGCCCAGGAAGCGTGGGGATGGTGGTGGGCAGGTAGACTAGGAAGATGGGAGGAGACTGGGGGTGGGGGGAAGGTACACCTGGGAGATCCTTGCCTGATAAGAGAGACCCCTCTGACCACCATACGATCATGCCAGTTGGCTCATTCATTCACTCCACAACCATTTATGAACCCTTAACTGCAATACAAAAATAACAACAGCAGCAGGAGTTAACTCGTACTGAACACTTGCTGAGCGCCAGGGGCAGCTTTCGTATAGAATTGTCACAATGGTTCCGGTTGTCGTGAGGCACCCGAGTTATGGCTCAGGAAATCGAAGCCCAGAGAAACTGGCATTCCCCCAAGGGCCCACAGTTTGAATCGCCACTGAGCTGAGATGTGAGTGTAGGCAGTCGGGCTGCAGAGCCTGCCCTCTTACGCGTCCCTTTCTCTCTGTGAGGCCTGGCATCCACAGAACATCTCACGAGCTAGTCTTCAGAGCATTTTGTGCCAGGAAGGTATGAACATCAGGTTTCCGGAGCCTAGAGAGGGGTGGAGGAGCAGGCAGCGCTGCCTGAAGTGAGTGTGGGTGGTGTGGGAGGAAGAAGCCGGCCCTTGAAGGGCGAGGAGAGAGGGAGGCTTCAGGCAGACAGGAGGAAGAACAGGGTGCAGGGTGGACAAGTTGGCTGTATGGAAGCATGGAGCAGGACTCGGGCAGGCTGGAGTATTCGGGGAGCATGAAAAGGTGGGTGTGATGTGGGCAGAGGGTACCGCGGGGAACAGACAGGACCACGGTGAAGTTGAGGTCTTGAAGGTCAGGCTGAGGAGTCTGGACTTGAGGAAGGGTGAGCATGAGCAAATTATCATCTTTGGGAAAGATGGCTTGGCTTCCCTGCAGGGGATGGCCTGGAAGGGGACAGCTGGAGGCAGGGAGGCCAGTGTAGAAGCTCAGACGCTGAAGGAAGGCCAGAGTCCCACAGCAACAGTGTGGTCGCTTTGCTCTCACTTCCCCAGCCCACGCCTGCCCCACTGCCCCCGCCAGCCCGGCCGCTGGCTTTCTTGACTCTCCCAGGTGTGCTCCTGCCCCGAGGCCTCAGCACGCGCTGTTTTCTCCATCAGAAACACTCTTCCCCTCAAGTGCACCTGCCTCCCTCTCTCCCTTCCTTAAGGTTTCTGCTTCATTGGCACTTTCCTTTCTTATTTATGTATTCATTCAGCTGTGCCGGGTCTTAGTTGCGGCACGTGGGATCTTTCGCTGTGACCCCCAGACTCTCTGGTTGTGGTGGGTGGGCTCAGTGGCTCTGCGGCGTGTGCGACCTTCGTTCCCTGACCAGGGATGGAACCTGAATCTCCTGCATTACAAGGCAGATTCTTAACCACTGGACCACCAGGGAAGTGTGTGTATTTGTTTTGTTGAATGGTCTCAGTCTCTGTGCTGTCCTGTGCTTACTCGCTCAGTTGTGTCCGACTCTTTGTGACCCCATTGACTGTAGCCCTCCAGGCTCCTCTGTCCCTGGGGATCCTCCAGGCAAGAATACTGGAGTGGGTTGCCATGCCCTCCTCCAGGGGATCTTCCCAACCCAGGAATTGAACCGGGGAGATTGCAGGCAGATTCTTTACCATCTGAGCCACCAGGAAAGCCCAAGAACACTGGAGTGGGTAGCCTATCCCTTTTCCAGGGGGTCTCCCCGACCCAGAAAAGATTCCACATGCCTTGGGGTAACTAAGTCCATGCACTCTGGAGCCCAGGTGCCCCAATGACTGAGTCTGAGGGCACTACAATAAAAGATCCTCCACAATGCAACAAAGATTCTACATGCCCCAACTAAGATCTGAGGCAGTCTAATTAATTAATTAATTAAAAGAAATCACCCAGAGACTGTTTCAGTCATGGGGCCTGGGCACAGGTGTTTGTCGAAGCTCAGGGGACGAAAATGTTCAGATGGGGGTAAACATCCCTGCTCAGTGAAGAGCAGCACCCTATCTATTATTCCCACCCCCAGACTTGCAGAAGTGAGGTGCCTTGTGGGTTCATACGGCCAGGAAGAGTGGGGGTGGAATTGAACCCAGGCCATTCCCGTACACGCAGGAATATGTCTCATGTAGTTACATTATGTCTTATTTGTTATTGATGTCATCAGGGAAAATTTTAAAGGGGAATTGGTGCTCCTGATACGAACATGTGAATTTTGGCTCATCCTCCATTGTGGGAGCTGGGGTATCCATCTGTCCCTGACCCCATCTGGTTGGGCCCATCTCTACCAGAGACACCAAAATAGAGAACATCCCCCCTCAAGAAGGTGGAGCCTGATCTATTTAAATTATCCATGAAAATAAAGCTTATGGCTAAGACTGTGTCTCCAATAGTCCTGGCCCATAGCCCTTTGGGGCCAAGCTCATAAAGGAGCAGAAGCCAGAAATGCTCCGAAGTCAGGTGGGAGACCCTGGAGGCCTCTCACATCCAGAGCGTTTCCATTCCGCAAGGTGAAGAGGCCGCACGAAACTTGCTTCTCACTTCCTGATGGTCAGTCGCCTGGTACGGAGGCCAGATCGCAGGCTCACAGCACTCCCATTGACCGTGTGACCCTGGGCCGGTGACTTCACCTCTCTGGGCCCCGGTTTCCACAGCTGTGAGATGAGGATAATTACCCCTCCCTAGTGGGGTGACTGTGGGAATCGGATACCACCGTGCATCCAGCGCTCTTTGCGCGGCGCCCAACACTCAGTAAGCAGAAGGGTGCCCGCTGCCACGGTTGCTGCTGTTTTTATTTTCTGCAGGAGATGGAGGTGAGGCTGACTGAGCCCAGTCAGCCCTGGAATGTCTTCTTTGAAGCTGATCCCAGCCACTTCCCTGGTGGTCCAGTGGTTAAGAATCCGCCTTCCAACTGAGGGGACGCGGTTCGATCTCTGGGAGAGGAAGGAAGATCCCATACACCGCAGAGTAACTAAGCCCACGTGCTGCCAACTGCTGAGTGAGTGTGTCACGACTAGAGGCTTTGTGCACGGCAATGACAACCCCATGTGCTGCACCCTGTGCAACCAAACAAATACTAAAAAAAAAAAAAAAAAGATGGTCCCAGATAGGAGTCTGAGTTTTCCCACAAGTCTTTGGTTGCAGCCCCAGAACCAGATCCTAAGACAAGAGTCTGAGCTAAGTGGTTTAGGTGGGAGGTGGTCCCAGGACACACCGCTGCCCCTCACAGAGGAGATCTGAGACAGAGAAGGGAAAGAGGCCAGAGTGTACTATCAAGCAAGGGGCCACTCCGGGCACCTGGGGCTGAATTCGGCTGAGGACCTCTGGGGGCCACTGTGGACCATGCACCTCGGAGTTATACCCCTATCCAGGGGGAGGGAGCTGCCCAGGTGTAAAGAACCTGCCTGCTAATGCAGGAGACGCAAGAGACGTGCGTTTGAGCCCCATCCCTGGGTGAGAAAGATCCCCTGGAGGAGGGCATTTCAACCCACTCCTGTATTCTTGCCTGGAGAATCCCATGGACAGAGGAGCCTGGTGGGCTACAGTCCATGGGGTCAGAGTCAGACACAACTGAAGCGACTTAGCATGCATGCAAGCATGCACCAAGGGGAGGGGGCTGAAGTATCTATACACCTTCTCCATCAGTCATCAGCTGAGGGCTGCTTCCTCCAGGTAGGGCCAGAACTCCCTGTCTTTACTGGATTCCAATGGCCAGAGGAAGCTTCTAGGCAAAGAACTGCAGGTGTTGTAGCTTGGAGTGGGCTAGTGACCCTGCAAAAGTTAAGAGCTAAAAGGACGTGGTCGAGACGTTGACCATATCTTCTCCATCATGATCAGGTCCCCGTTCTGCTCCAGCTGCCTGTGTGATGTTGAACCAAGTTATGTAACTTCACCTTCAGTTCAGTTCAGTCATTCAGTCGCGTCTAGCTCTTTGTGACCCCATGGACCACAGCATGCTGGGCCTCCTTGTCCATCACCAACTCTCAGAGTTTACTCAAACTCATTTCCATTGAGTCGGTGATGCCATCCAACTATCTCATCCTTATGATGTATCATTTCGTAAGAATAATGAATTTTTGAAAAGGATCTGATTTATCTGGCAGGACAGTTTGGACGGTTAAATGAAACGACAATTAAAAACAAAACAAAATATAAACATTAAAAAAAACATAAAACAGTAAAAAAATTTTTTGAAAATTCCAGACTAGGGAATAAGTAATAAAAATTAAGGCAGACACAATTGGCATACAATAAAGTCATTAAGAGGAAGGAAGTAGAACCCTAATTTGACATGGAAGATGTTAAACACATATTATACAATAAAGCCTGTTATAAAACAAAAAAAACAACAAAAAAGGGAAGGGATATGTGTATACATATAGCTGACTCACTTTGTTGCGTAGCAGAAAGTAACACAACATTGGAAAGCAATTATACTCTAATAAAAAAATAAAATATTGATTGAAAAAACCTCACAAAACAAAGCCCCCTAAGACTTACTGAGGGCTTTTTATGTGCCAGATTCTGTTTGAAAGGCTTTGTGTGCATTAATTCATTTAATTCTGATGGCAATGCAATGAGACAATCTTGCTGTTGCCACCGTTTTATGTGAAAGAACCGGGGTGCAAGGAGGCAAGCAGTTTACCACACATCACATGGTGAGTGAGTAGAGGAGTCAGACCTTGAACCTGGGTGATCCAGTTCTAAAATCAGGGCTCCCATCCGTGATGCTGTCAAGCATGAGAAGGACGCGCAGTGCTGGGAACGGAGTTGGTGCTTCGTGCTTCGTGTGCGGCTTGCTCTCTCTGTTAATTAAACTTTGGCCAAACTGCTCATTTGTCCAGGACTTTTCCTTCCAAAGCATTTTGACAATCTCTAGCTTTTTGGAGCCTTTCAAAACCCCTGAGAGACCAGCTGCCAAGGTGTGACCTGATCAGGGAATGGAAAGGAAAGGCCCGGCAACCTCAGTAAGGGTAACGGGAGCGGGGGCAGAAAGGCCTGAAAACAGCCCCTGATCTTGCCCAACTTGTTGTGTGACCCTGGCAAGTCCTTGAAGCATCCTTCGCGTTTCCCTTTATCCAATCAGGATGCTGGATTTATCAAGCTTCAGCCCTTTCCATGCACTGGCATACTAAATCCTCCAGGCACCCCTGGGAGGTGGCTTTACTTCCATTCTCATTCACAGAGGTGGAAACAGAAGCTATGAGAGGTGAAGAGATTGGTCCAAAATCCAGAGCTAGGCAATGTCGGGGCTGGGATTCAAATCCAGGTTGTCTGTGACCACAGCGGGGATTCTGAATCTCTGGCATGTTGTTTCCCAGGAATAAATGCAAGCGTCCAGGAGGACTGACCCGGGGCCAGCAGGTGCCGCAGCCAGATGACTCACGGCACTGGATTGGCCCCGTGGACTCTGAGCTGGTTTCCCTCACTCTTCTTCTTTTTTAACTGTATGTATTTATGCATCCGACTGTTCTAGGTCTTAGCTGTGGCTTGCAGGCTCTTCAGTCTTTGCTGTAGCATGTGGGATCTGGTTCCCGGACCAGGGGTGGAACCCGAGCCACACGTATTAGGAGCACGGAGTCTCAGCCACTGGACCACCAGAGAAGTCCCTCCCTCATTTTTCTCGGTGATAAAACGTGAATGCCCCCTGGATCAGATCAAGGAAGCAGAAACATCATCACACTAAAGCCGTGAAATCCCGAGGGGGCAGGCAGTGAGCCTACAATCAACAACACTGTAATATGGGATGTGGCCAACTGGGGGAGCAGTTAAAATAGAGGAATCCAGTGATAATACAAATAATCACTATTGTCATTTATAGAACGTTTACCGTATACCAGGCACTGGGTTAAGCTTTCTATGCAGACTATCTTGTGAAGGCCCTAAGAAGTGAGCTCCATTATAATTCCTATCTTCTAGAGGAGGAAATTGAGTCTCAGAGGAGGAAAGGAACTTGCCCAAGGTGTCATATTCCTGGTAATCGAGGTAGCAATGAACCATATCTATAGGACTCCAGAGCTGATTCTTTTTTTAGTTCTTATTTATTTATTTTTGGCTATGCTGGGTCCTGTTTGCTGTGAGGGCTTTTGTCTAGTTGTGGCGAGCAGAGGCTACTCTCTAGTTGTGTGTGGGATTCTCACTGGGGTGACTTTTCTTGTTGCAGAGCCTGGATCCTAGGGCTCTTGGGCTCAGTGGTTGCAGTTCCCGGGCTCTAGAGCGCAGGCTCAGTAGATGGGGCTCATGGGCTCAGTTGCTCCACGGTATGTGGGATCCTCCTGGATCAGGGGTCTAACCCATCCTGCACTGGCAGGCGGACGCCCCACCAATGAGCCACCAGGGAAGCCCCAGAGCTGATTCCTAATCGAATCTGTGGTGGGCAAACCACTGACCAGTGTCTCTAAATGAAGGATACTTCCACTTTGGAATATAATAACAATGATTCATATTCATAAAGTACTTTCATTTGCAAATTACATTCGCCATCTGAAATCCCAAGGGGTGGGCACTTATGCCATTACCATTTGGCAGAGGGGTTCACTGAAGCTCAGAGAGCTTGAATGATCTGCCCAAGATTCTGGGATGAAGAAGCACAGGCTTGGGAACCAGGCCAACCTGGGTTCAAACCCTCGCTCTGCCCTTTTCTTTCCTTCAACAAATATTGGCTGAGCACCCTTAGTTGTGTGCGCTCCGGCAAGTGACTGCCCCTCTCAGAGCTTCCATTTCTTCTTTGTAAAATAATATTAACACCACTCATCGAATCCACTCCCCCCTTTATCTGAAAAGCCCAGACACTTGCTTTCCCAGGCTTCCCTGAGGATAAAGCATGAGCATGTGACCTGACCAATGGGATTTAAAAAGAAGTCTGCCAGGGGGCTGCTGGAAAAGGTTAAGCTGGGAGGTGGGGGGAACAGCTGGCATAGAAAAGGGCACACCCCTCTTCACTGGTTGGACATCATGTGTTTCTGTTTGAAGGCTGGAACTGGGTTGCCATCTCATGACACCAGGCATCCAGCCTGAGGACCAAGCTATCTGCAGGAGCTGGAGGAGCAGAAGGACAGAAAGAATCTAGAATTCTGGGACTTCCTTGGTGGTCCAGTGAAGAATCTGCTTTGCAGTGAGGGGGACTCGGGTTCCATCCCTGGTCCGGCAACTAAGATCCCATGTGCCACGGAACAGCTTAAACTGCGTGCTGAGTGAAGCCCCGAGCGCTCTGGAACCCGCTTGACACAATTAGGGAGTCCAGGGTGCCCCAATGAGAGATCCTGCATGACTGAACGAATATTACTCGTACTGCAACTAAGACTTGACACAGCCTAATTAATCAATTTAAAGTAAGAATCTAGAATCCTAATGGCATCAGGGAACCATTAGCCCAAAGGCAGTTACCTTGAAACTCCCTGTTAGGTGAGAAGATGCATCTTCCTCCTTATAGAAGCCACTTCCGGTTCCCTATTCTGTGACTTGTAGCCCAAGTGGGAAGACTACCTTGATTGAACTGTTGAAAGGATTTCAATACTAGTGCATAGAAAGCATCACTAATCGGTGCCTGGCGCAACAAACGGTAGCTCCTCTGGAAATTATCTCAGGCATTAACCCTGAGACTCTTCCAGGCACCGAAGACCCTCCTGGCCTGGCAAATTAGCTCTCTGTCTCTCCTACTGAGAAAAGCTTGTAGTTTTCCCAGAAAGCAGAAACCCAGCAGTGGCCCAGAACTACCACCCCATCACTCGGATGAGACTGACCCCAGCTTCCAAACTAGAATCAATCACATTGCCTTTTGTCTAATGGATTTTGATTTTCACTCCCCTGATGGGGAAGGCAAGGGCCTGTGCTTTGGTCTGTCTCCATGTTGCCAGAACATCCATCAATTATTAACAGCAGCAGCTCAGCCACTCAGTGCTGCTATCAGAAGGAAAAGACTTGCCGCAACCCAGCCCAGCCAGCCATAGAGAAAGGACTCTGCTGCTTATTATTTATGAAAACAAGCCCTCTGTACTGTAGGGTAGGCACTGTGCTCAATTCTGGCAAACACGATGACCCTTCAAGGTGGGCCTCTTATCTATACTTTACAAGCTGGAGGCTACAGCTTGGAGAGGGGAAGAACTCACCAAAGGCCAGAAACTGGCGAGACGGTGAACCTGGCCTTAAAACCCAGGTCTGTCTTTGGTCCTGCATATATAAGATATGGCGTTTCTGTATCTCACAATCACCCAGCCGTGGTCCTCCATTCAACTTCTTATCCTGCAAACTCTGAGAAATTTCTACAGGCCTCGCTGTTCTAACAACTGAAGCTTCCGAGTTGGGGAGCTGGGGGCGGGTGGGGAGGGCAAAGAACAAATCCCCCAAGGGGGCCAGAGGCACAGAGAGCTGGGCTACAGGCGGGTTGACAGGGAGTGACAGGTCCACGAGACACGGTGATTGATTGCTCAGTTCATTCATTCCACCTGGATTTATCTGGAGATGCTTTGTGCCAGGCACCATAATGGGTACTGGGAATGGAGCAGTGAATACAACTCACGACACTCATATTCTTGTAGAGGAGGAACTGAGAAATACAAGGAAGCGGGTACAATTTCAGACAGTGCTCAAGCCCTGTGCAAGAAGCACACTGCAAGATGTCAGTGTAAGAAGAGAGAGGCTGTCTTAGACAGGGGTCAGGAAAGGTCTTTTAGAGGAGGGGACATCTGAGCAGGGACCAGCCCCTAAAAGGAATGAGAAAGAATGATCAGCCATGGACAATATGGGGAAGAGAATTCCAGGTGGCAAGAACAACAAGTGCAAAGGTTCTGAGTTAGGACAAAGACGGATCTGTGTAGGGAAGAGCAAGGAGGCCAGTGGGGCTGAAACTGAGTGAACCAGAGGAGAGAAGAGATGAGTTCAGAGAGGTCATGGGGCTGAATTCGTGGTGAAGGGTTTGGACTTTATTCTGTAATGTGAAAACTCTCTGGAGCATTTTGAGCAGATGAATAATGTGATCCAATTACATCTAGAAAAGCTCACTCTGGTTGCTGAATGGGGAATGGATTGCAGGAGGCAAAGGTGGAAACAGGGAGACTGGGAAGGAGACTATGGTACTTAATCACTGTGGAAAAAGAGTAATTCAAAACACACTTGAGTCTGGATTTCTGGCTACTCCCATTTGCCTGCTGTGTGACCTTAGCCAAGTTACTTAACCTCTCTGATCTTCCCTCTTTTTGAAAGGTGGGATATAATAATAGGGAACTGGTATAAGGCTAAATGTGTTGTCCATTTACAGTGGATATGTGATCAATGGCAGGATTTCTCTGCTGAGGGCCAGTGAGTCTGCCTGCCACAGCATTTCAGCCTTGGCTGCAAATATCCTACACCATCCATCTGCCAGGACTAGCCAGCAGCCCCAGCCCATGATCACAGAGAGGTCATGAAACTCGTCCCTGTGATCGGATTAACTCGAGGGAGTGATGAAGCTGTTTATTCCCAACCAACACCTTTTACAAGCCTTAGCCACCTGCCTAGCTGCCAGGCACCAACCCAAACAGAGTCCTTTGCCTACTTCTTCTGGGAAACGGTCCCTCCCCTGCTCTGCCCCTCACTCTCTTTTCTTAGGGCCAGAACAGAGAGGAGGGAGTCATATCTGGGTCTAAACCAGGTGTGGAAGAGAGAAACCTGGTCAGGCCTGGAAATAGCAAAATAAGTCTGCTGATCCTAAGCTGGTTAAGGGTGAGTGACTATGTCTTAAGACAGAGGCTTTTTGGACACGAAACCTGGGGCAGGATTATGGCCAGAGGCAGCCTGCAAAGAGGAGACGGGCCTAGGAATCTCTGCGTCCTCTTTAGGGTGGACAGGGAAAAGAGAAAACCTCTCTCCGTGCTCCAACAAGCCACTCAGTCCTACATTCACATTCTTAAAGGCCTCTCCTTGAGCAGCCAGATCTGGAGAGAGGGCCCCCTCAAAACCCCCTCTAGACCTGGCCCTCCACATGGGCCTTTAGTGAGGGGCCAGTTGAGCCAGGGGGCACCCACAATGAGAGGGCAGGACAGGCCTCTGGACAGTAGGCTGTCCAGGAGGCAGCCCGAGCTCACACCTCATGGCTGGTACGCAGATTTCCTTCTCTCTTTTTCTTTTTGCCATGAATACATTTACTTGTTCTTCCCCTGTCTTATTGGCCCTGCTCTCAGTGAACGAGTTATGTTCAATGTCTTTCCCAGCTCAGTCCTCCTGGATTCTGACCTTAAAATGCCCCTCTTTTCTGGCCCCCTCTGGGCCCCACAGGGCCTCTTTTGTGGCACTGCACACAGTGTGTTGTCATTTCCTTGTGACCCCCAGCACCTTGGCCACATGAAGATAGGCCCCCATCTCTCTGAGGCATCCCCGAGTCCCAGCCTAACACAGACAAGTTGCTCATCAGCAAATGACCTCCTGCCCTGGTCTGGCTCACACCCACCCCAAGCCTTCCTTCATCCCTTACAGCTCCTGTTTTTTTTTTTTTTTTTTAACCTGGCAGCACATAGTTCTATCTATTGTGATGAGACCCATTCCTGCCTCTTTCTCCTGCTTTCTCTTTTTCACATTGCCTCATTTTTTCTCCCCTGTTTCAAAATTTACATCCTCTTCTGACAGTCGAAGCATCTTTAGAAGCTGCATCAAGCATTCTGAGAATCAATTCACCAAATAAATGAAGAAACAGCAAACCAGGGGTGACCCTTCGCCCACAGGCATCCACAACCAGCTGCATGCATCACGCACACACATACCCATCCCTGAGTCCCTTTGCCCCATTTTTCTCACTTATGTTAAAACTGCCTCACAGTATCTCAATGTCCTCCAAGTAGGTCTGTAAGCTGCTTCATTCCCTCCTTGGAGCAAAGTGGGGTTATAAATATAGGGATAAGTATTAAAATTGCAGCGTGACTCTCCTCTAGCCTGGGCCTAGGCATCCACAAGGGAGCATTATGTAGAACAGACCTAACCCAACTCTACTCCATCTCGAGGCTTTATTGTCCCTCTGTGCCCCGTTATTTGCAGTGTCCATTCTCTTGATGTGGGTTTTCGTAAGTCTCCATAAAGCCTTTTCTCCGGCAAAGCTGGGGTATAAAGTATTGAATAATAAAAGGACGAGGTGGCCAGAGCCATACAGGAACGAACAGTCTGAAGGGGTTGTTGGTTCTCACCTCTGAGGTCTCAGCCACAGCCCTTTCTCTTTCCTGGTTTTCATATTTGTGGGAACTAAGCCACAGTCCCCCAGCCGTGGTCCTCAATCTGGGCACACAGGCAGAACTCCACCCCCCTCCCCTCTCGCCGCAGCCCAGCACCGCCCGGATTTCACACTCACCTTGGCGGCCACAGAGGAGTTGGGCTTCTCCAGTAAGTCCCAGAGTTTCTTCCTCTTCTCCGCGCAGCACGTGTTATCGAACTCCTCGCCCTCCCGCTCGCGGAGAGTCTCTGCCTCGCGCTTGAGCTCCTCGTTCATCTGCTCCTTCTTCTGGTGGTAGCGGGCCTGGCAGCAGGACTCCAGGTAGATCTCGTCGATGCCCCAGTAGTCCAGCTCTTGGCTGAAGCTGAGTGCGCACATCTCCTCCATCATGTGCAGCCTCCCGGTGCGGTAAAAGTTGAGGATGGAGGTGAAGGCGCCCGGATGGCGGTCGAAGAAGTACTCGTTGTCGTCGAGGCTGTAGTCGTCGCACACCTCCAGCAGCGAGTCGTGCGTGTTGCAGTCACGGAGCTTGCCCAGCCGCGTGCGGGGCAGGCGGTCCAGGGTGCGCCAGAGCACCTCGTGTGCCAGCCCACCGACGTTGAGGCGGACGCGCCTCGAGCACGCCTTGCTGCGCACGATCTCCATGGGCTCGGGTGGCAGCGAGCTAGTGGAGCGGGAGCCATGCTTCGTCATGCCCGCCGGCATCGCTGGTCCGGCCGCCCCCGCCCCCCCTGCCCCCCCAGGCCGCTGTCACTGGACGGCTAGGCCGGCCGCCGCGGGGGAGGGGGGCAGGGAGCGCTTTGGGCTGCTGGGGGTGCAGGGGGCCGCGCGGGCGCGCGTCACGGCCGTCTTCTCACCTCCATCCCGACGGCTGCGAGGCAGAAAGCGGACGCAGGTCAGCGGACGAGGAGCTGTGCGCGGCCCCTCCCCACCTCTCCACGCCGGCCCCTGCCGGCCTTGACCTTCCCGGCGCTTAAGCGGCTCAGGGCCGCAGCCGGGCTGGGCGCTGTCCCTCCCGCCGGTGCTGAAGTCCACCCCACCCCGTGGCTAGAGGGAGGGGCCGCCCTCCGGAGCGGGGAGAGGGCCCCCAGGAGGCGCCGGGGGGACCCGGGAGGCCCCACCCCGGCCTTTCGCCGCCCTGGCTCTGTTGTGCCGCCTGGGGCGCTGTCCGCCCCGTCGAGTGCTGAAACTCGCTTTTCTCTGGGTCTCCCCGTCGAGGGCCGCACCTGGCCCCGCCATGCGGAGAGGAGGGCAGCTGAATGAAAAAACTTTTTTTCTTTTTTCAAAAAAATACTTATCTCTTCCTTCCCCCGCTCCGAGATAATTAGGATTTGAAGGCTGGGGCCGGGTGGGGGGAGGCGGCGGGGCGGTGGCAAGGGGATTGCTTTTTCTAAACCTTTAAAGATTTGGGGGAATTCTGGAGTGTTTCAGGCGCCCACCTGTCGGTCACAACAGATCGGATAGTCACGACAGCCCCACTGTCCTGGAGCGACCCCTCTCCCCAAGCCACACGGGAGCACCTCTTGAGGTCTCTCCAGAGACGAGGTGAACACTGAAGACGCAAAGCCAAGCTCTGCGCGGGGTCCTGCCCCTCCCTCCGCGCCCCCTGCCCCACGGCGGGGGTTGGCGCACAAAGTCCGGGAGACCCACCTGGCCCGTCCTCCGCTAGCTCCTTCCCCGCCCCCTTCTCCTTTTCCTCCACCTCCTCCTCCTCCTCGCTCCTCTCCTGCGATGGCTTTTTATAACTCCGGGTTCTGCGCCTTTCCCGGGGCTTGGAAGGGAAGGGGTGGGGGAGGTGGGAGGCGGGGAAAGGAGCTGAATTTTCTGGCCTTTTCAAAACGAGCCCTCCTCCCTCCGCGCAATGGTGATCTCAGGGCTCCTCTGAGCCCCTAGGCATGTGAAGCTCACGCCGTACCCCCTCACCCAAGAATGAGGATCGCGCGTCTCCCCCGAGCCCCGGCTCTTGCCCCGCCACCCACCACCCCCC
>SJYQ01001372.1:33336-56268 GCA_006410935.1 Redunca redunca
CCCCCCCCCAACCCCCAGCCTGAAACCGCGGAGCCTAGGTAGACCAACAGGCCGAACCGCGACAAGCGAGCCCCTCTCCTGGGACCCCTGCGTCCCCGCCGCGCGCCCCAACACTCACCCCCAAGGTGGCCGCCTCCCAGGGCCAGCGACCGCGCATTGCCGCGGTCGCCCGGGCGCCCCCGCCCGCGGGCAGCGGCGGACCCGGGGCCGGGCTGGGCCCGGCCTACGCCGGCCGGGCAGGCGACGCGCCGAAGCTGCAGGCGCTGCGGGGCCGGAGCGCGCTCTCCGAGGCTGTGGGTGCGGGCGGGCGCTGGGGGCACGGGCGGCAGAACTGAGGTCGGGCGGCGCCTCGCGATCCACCTCCTCCTCCTCTGCTCCCGCGGCAGCGGTGGCGGCTGCTTGGGCGAGATCAACAAGTCGGGGCTGAGCTTGGCTCCGCGCTCGCTGCGATTCTGTCCCGCACTTCTGAGTGCCCGGAGTCGGGCACCGAGGCGGGACGGCGCCACCTGCGGGTTGGAAGCGTGCGCGCCGCTTAACTCCTGCCTGCCCGGGTCGGCGGGTTGGTGAGGCTGGGGGCGGGTTAGGGATTTGGCAAAGGATGTGCCCCTAACGACTGCCTGCTTCTCAATTCCACCTTCCTTCATCCGGTCATCAGTGTGGCTTGAGTGCCTACTGTATGCAAGGTCCTGAGATAAGCGTCTGACATACAGCTGTAAACCAAACGCAAACAGCCAGCCCTTGTGAAGCTGGTTGGAAGCAGATCAAAACCAAGAAAGTCAAAGAATATGTCAGACCGCGATAAGCGCAGAGGAAAGGGNNAATGGGGGGTGGGGGGGGGGTGAGGAGGGAGGGGAGATGGAGTGAGTGGGGAGAACTGCGATTTTAAATAACCCTTGGTTTCATAAGCTTCCATTCTAGACTCTAATTCTAGAAATGAATTCTAGATTCTAAGTGGGGGAAGGTGAGCAATGAGTATATCAACAAATAAATATCCAGTGTGGCAGCTGGTGGTAACTGCTAAGAAGAAAAATAAAGCAAGGTGATGGGAAGAGAGAGTGAGGTGTAAGCTAGCTTATAAACCTTGGTGATTCATTCATTCATGTTACTTTGGACAATTGGTTTTGAGAGCTTCTTGTGTGCCAGGTCCTATGCCAGGCTCAGCAAGGAATATGTCCTTCCCTGGAGCTCCCTGTCCAGTGGGGGAGAATGGATGGATCGAATAATCTCCAGAAATGAATAAAAATGTTGAATAACTTACCTAGAGAAGTGAGCAAGGCCTCCCTAAGGATGCTACAGTTGGGTCCCCATGTTTACTCTTTTCTTTTTTTGTTTAAAGATTTTTAAAATGTGGACCATTTAAAAAGTCTTTATTGAATTTGTTGCAGTGTTGCTTCTGCTTTATGTTTTTTGGCCGTGAGGGGTATGGAATCTTAGTTCCCAGGCTGCGGATGGAACCTGCACTCCCTGTACTGGAAGGCAAAGTCGTAACCAGTTGACTGCCAGGGAAATCCCCATTGGTCTATTTCAAATACTTATCTCCTGCCTGGTAAGTAAACGGATGCTGCGGACACAGCAGTGAGCCCCTTGCGGTGGAGCAAAAACTGAACAAGCCACAGTGCCCTAAGGCACAGTCCCCCCGCTCCACCCCGACCCTTTCCTTCATTTCTAAAATTGAGATTCATTTCCACACAGTTGCACATAATATTATTATATATTTTAATCGGTTCATTTCTCGTCATCTCCATTATCATGATCTGTGTCCCAGATGCCATCCTCTTGTAGGTAGAGCCCACAGATGCTGTTAAACATCCTCCAGTGCCCAGGTCAGAGCCCCACAATAAAGAATTCTGCAGCCCTGAATGTCAATAGTGTCAAGGTCGATAAACCTTAGATCAGTTTAATAGAAGGAAAAGGTATTTCCCAGTCTGAAAATTTTATTCTCTCAGCCAGTAATTAGCGAGCACCTACTATGTTATGTGCCAGGTTAACAGGCTTCCCTGGTGGCTCGGTGGTAAGGAATCTGCCTGCCAACGCAGGAGGCATGGGTTCGATCCCTGGGTAGGGAAGATACCCTGGAGAAAGAAATGACAACCCACTCTAGTATTCTTGCCTGGAAAATCCCATGGATGGAGGAGCCTGGCAGATTACAGTTCAAGGGGTCACAAAGAGTCAAACACAACTTAATGACTAAACAGCAACTACTCTGAACACTGGAGATACAGTGAGACTAAATCAGGCAGCCTCTATACTCACGGGTTTTTATTCTGGTGGGGGATACAGTTAATGAACAAGTGAACGAATAAGCCAGATTATTTGAATAGTGAGAAATGCCGTGAAGAAAAATAAGTGAGAGGAAGTGAGAGAGAGCATGACTGGAAGAGGCATCAGCAACTTTAGATAGGGTGATAAGGCAGGGAGGCCTTCCTGGAGGAGGTGATATATCTAAGGTGAGAACCTGAGGGCAGGGAGAAGACAACCATGTGAAGTTCTAAGGAATGAGGTACAGGCAGAGGAAACAGAAAGAGCAAAAGTCCTAAAGTAGAAATGAACTTGGGAAAAGAGGTTAGAGAGGTGGATGGGATCAGCCAGGCAGATCTCTGTTGGAATTTTATTCTCAAGGTTAAGGAATGAGTTTGGCTTTTTTCTTAAACGTAATGGGAAGCCATGATAGGGTTTTAAGCAGAGAAGATCCATGTGCTGCTATATATTTTGTGCTGATTCTTCTAGCTCCTTTACAGAATTTGGGGGACAAAAGGTAGCAGCAGGAAGACCCATCATGAGGCTTCCACAATTGTCCAGGTCAAAGATAATGTCGTTTGGACTGGGATGGTGGCAGTGGGAATGGCTGGGCAATTTCACAGTCACAGGGCTCTGACAAGGGAATGTCCTCTGCAAGCCCAAGGCTAGATATTCCATGTCATTCAGATTCATCACTCCTGGTGGCCTGATTCCTGCAAAGTTCTTACTCTGGCTCCAGATTCAGATAAAGATCTGTGTACAGATCTTAGAAGCACAGATAGTACAAACAGCTCTGTAACTTTTTTTGCAAAAGTCATGTTGCTACTGTTTAGTCAGTGCAAAGAATTAAGTGCAAACTTACTCAAGAAGAAAGTGTGGCTAGTGTCTCAGAGAGTGAGTTTTGGAGTCAGAACGACTTGGGACTGGTGCTATTTCTTGCAGAATGACCTTGGACAAGTAGTTTAACCTCTCTGAGTCTTGATTTTTTTCTGTGTAAAATAAGGATGGAAACTATTATAAGGAATGTATAGAAAGCATGTACTCATTACTAGCTCTCATCATCTGATAGATTATAGGTTACCCAAGTGCAGGAAGTGGTCTGTCTTGCACATCTCAACTATCAGAAAACTTAATTAAGAGGATTTTAAAGAATAAGGATATTTGGTTATCTCACATAAAAATTCAGGAAGAGGGTGGTATGAACATTGATTAAACAGCTCATTATGTTATTAAGGACCTTGGCTTCTTCCATTTTTTTGCTCTGCCTTATTCAACACATTGGCTTTTTGTCCCAAGCTTGTTGCCTCATAGTCACAAAATGGCTGCCACCACTCCAGGCATCAGCCTCCATAAAACCATATTCAAAAGCAGAAAGAAGGAAATGGCCAATGTGGCAAAAAATATTTCTCCTTTTATGCTTTTATCCCCCAGCAGTCTCTACCAAATTCCATTTCATGGGTCACTTCCATACCAATCACTGTCAAAGGAAATAAGATTCACACCAGAAGCCTAGGCCAATTACTGCTTTTACAAAATTGAAGTTTATTTAACAAGGAAGAAGTGGAGATTAAAGTTGGGTAGCCGGTCAACAGTGTCTGCCACACTATTCCCAGTGCCCAGCAAATGGTAAGGACAGAATAAATGCTCAATAAATATTTATTGAATGAACAAATAAATCCTCTTATAGGAAGGTATATAAACACCTATGAATAATGTACATCTCTGACTCCAAGCATATTCAGTCCTATTGGTGAGGATGGGGGCAAGGTACATAGGCAATAAAACTGGCAAAGAATTCTCTTATGGCCCTTTTTTCTGACTCCAGGTCTTTGATGAGGAGTCCCTTCCCCCCCGCTCCCCCGAGATGATTCACAGTCTCAGATCAGCTGAACTGATATTTGTACATATCTTTTTAAAAGAAATGAAGCAGTGTGCAAATCCTCTGGGAAATCTGCTAAGCTAAGTAACATAGGTTATGAGCTGGTTATCTGCAGTCTTTGGTTGTGTAGCCATCACAGGGTTTTTGGTTTGTTTTTAAGTCAACATCAGAGGAGTTTACATGAAAATTTGGATTTCTGGATTCTCTTGAAAAATTAGAGGAACTGATTAACACTGGCCCACATTCCTGTGTAACATGGCAATTACAGCTGGCACAGAGGAGTGGCTGGCCTTGAATCACAGCCGTACCCTTTAGGCTGAATGTGCTCTCTACTTGGCTACAGTCCCTACCACTCCTTAACGTTCCTCACTCAAGTCCCTTTTCTCATTTATGTTGCTTTCTTCATCTTGGTATAAAGTTAAGCTCATGCTTGTGCACAAAGGCCATGGAAGTCCAAAGAAGCTGTCTTGCTGCTCTCTGTTTCCCCAAGCTCTGCAGAGTGCCCAGTTTAGAAATTTTATTTTCTGAATGAAAAGATTATACATTATTTGAAAGCATTTGGTCTTCATTTCTTAGAATTTTCCATCATCATGAGAAGAAAGACTATCTAGAAATAAAGCCAATGGAAGGGACTGCAGAGCCCAGAGACTGAGATACTGAGTCCTGTCAATGTCGTAGAGCTCCTGGATCCAGCCGTGCCTGAAGGCAGTGCCTCTGGATTTTCCACTTGTGGGAACTAGTAAATATCCCTTCTTACCTAAGCCAGACTTAGTTGTGATTTATGTCATTTACGTTCCAAAGAGCCCAAGTGATTCGATTCTCTCCACTAATCTGAAGTTTACCATCTCCTTATAATGTACTTATAGGAACCAGCGCAAAAAGAGTAATAAAGCTTAGAACGCTCCACATAGAAGATTGCATTGAGAGTTCAAGTATAACCATCTCATTTTACAGGTCAACCAGTGAGTGGGCGGCCAAGTACCAGCGCTAAGTCACAAACTACCTTCTGCTCAGACCCTCTTGGCAGACTGCCCGCTGAGAGGTGTTGAGAGCTTCCCTGAGGCTGTGTGAGGTCAAGTCAGCCTAATTCATCCATGGAAATACAAGTGAATCCCCCTCTAAGCTGGGCTGGCAAGAGGCATGTCCGTTTGGAGTCAGATTTTTTTCTTGGACTCCAAACTACCAGGTATCACTTATTTATAACCCCACTAATTGTCTTACTCAGGTTTCTGGGCACTTCTGGGTACCGAGCAAGCTAATTAATCCCCTCCCGCCTCTGCCCATGGACCCTTGGGAAGGAATCATTGTTTTCCGAGGGTGCTTATGGGGGTACCCAAAGGCTCAAGGGAAATAATTGACATCTCTGAGTGGCTGTCACTCAGGACAGCTGCTCTATGCTATGGCCTTGCCCAGATACAGTTCCAGTAGCCCCAGGGATTTTTCTAGCAGCTTGGATTCTGGTCTTTTTGCCTGTTTTTCTTTTGACCCAATAATAATAATAAAATCAAATAATCATAATCATGAGTAAAATGGGGTTAATGATAGAATCTACCTCCCAGGGTTGCTGGGAGGGACTAATGAGATAAGGCACGTGAAGTGCTTAGCACCATACATAGCACTAACAAGTTCATATTAAGACAACATTAGTAACAATACTAACCACCACAATAACAGCAGCTAACATTAAGCAGTTGGGTGATCCTTGAGTGACCAGATGTTTGATTCTAGCACCTGTTCTATGCTAGCCTGATTACCTTTATCAAGCCCTGAATTTCTGGCCTAGGTTTCTGGAAAGTGGGTGTGCTTGGTTTTCTGATCAACCTAAACATTTTCCCATTCTTCTTTTCATCTTTTCCTCACCACCTACCCATCAACCCAACCACCCATGTGTCCACCCATATACTCAGCCACCAAACTACCCAGATATACAGCCACCCATTTATTTACTTACCCATCACTCCGTGCACTCACTTGCTCACTCATCCATCTTTCTTTCCATTCATCCATGTATTCCACCCAGTATCCATCTTTCCACCCACTCATTCACTCACCTACCATTTATCCATGCATCTACCCACCCATATAGCATCTTTCCATCCATCTGTCGTTCTACCCATTCATCCATCCAGTCACTCACCCATCCATCCATATATCCAATCACTTAGCCACTTATTCGCTTATTCACCCACCATCCACTCACCCATGCCTCTACCTACTCATTCTTCCCTTCCCAATCACTCATCCAGCCCAGATATTAATGCATCTACCCACCTAGTCACCCATGAATCTATGCACTTTCTCAGACATCCCCACCTTCTACCACCTACCGTTTTGAAGTGTTTACTACAGGTAATGCTCTGTGCTAAGCCATGGCCTGATCTCTTGAACTCCCTCCCTGGGAGAAAATGTGGAAGCCACCAGAGGGTCCTCACAGAGGGAGATTGGTAAACCTGCACGCAGTCCATGAGCCCCTTGCTGGTCTGGACTTTGCCAAAGCCACTGACTTCCATCCCAGGTCTGTGGCCAAACAATGATGGAATACAGGATGGACTGAGGCGTGGCCTTCCAGCAGAGCAATTACAGGTAAACTGATACCTCTTCCTCACAGAAGAGCCTGGGAACTCCAAGATGCAGTAGAAAAGGCACGAGTCAGCAAAAGGAGGAAATCAAAGCCACAGAGATCAAGAGCTAATTAACTGATTCTCTGGAGATAATATTTCATTAAATCCAGCCCTCCTGGTCTTTGGGGACTGATCTCTCTTCTACCTCTTTCCCATCGCCCTTGTCCATGCTGACCTGATCTTCTCTGCCTCCTCTCTCATCTGCCTTCCCTAGTTTTATACTTCCTTGACTCCAACCTCCCCACTGTGATGAGGGTTGACCTCTAAAGGGATAAGTGTGACCAACTCATTCCCTTGCTTATAATCCTTTATGACTCCTCACTGTCTAGATAAAGGAAAAACTCTCCCAAGTTGAGAAAAAGGCCGTTCATATCAGCACATGTTCCCCAAGCACCGACTAGGTGTTGAGCTTAGGTTGCATGCTGGGAATGCAGCAGTGATGAAATCAACCTACCTTCCTGGAGCTCACATTTAAACAGGAGACATAAACAGAGAGACTTAGAAATAATCTAATATCGATACTCACTGTGAAGGAAGGAAGTAAAGTGTGAGAGTACGAATAACTGGAACCCCTGGAGTAGGAAACGGCAACTCACTCCAGGATAATATGGAGGCTGGTGGGATACAGTCCGTGGAGTCTCAAAGAGTCGGACATGACTGAGTGACTGAGCATGCATGGAACCGTATATCGTCTTGTATACTATTTAATTTTTAAAAGTGGGCTGTGAAATATTTCCCTCTTGATTATCTTAGCATGTAACCAAGAATCATGCATGTCATGACAGTCTATCCTCATGTTCTGATTTTAATCACATCATGTCATGCTATCTAGTCACTCAGTCATGTCCAGCTCTTCGTGACCCCATGGTTGCATGGCTCCTGGTCCACCAGGCTCCTCTGTCCATGGGATTCTCCAGGTGAAAATACTGGAGTGGGTTGCCAGTTCTTGCCCCAGGGAATCTCCCCGACCTAGGAATCAAACCTGGGCCCCTCACACTGCAGGCACCATCTAAGCCATCAGGGAAGCCCCAAAATCAATACAATCTTCTGCCATAACAAAATGGGCGATTGTCAGGATGGTGGTATCATTTCTGCTGAAAGGTTCGTTGTTGCTTTAAAACCCTCCTTCCTTTAGAAAACATCTGCTGCTGTGCTGTGTAGAAAATGGTGATCTTCCCTGTCCTCTTTCTTGGGCTGAGCCCCAGGAAGTTTGTGCTCAGAAGTAGTCCTTTCCACCTCCCACCACGCAGACAGTCCAAGCAATGATTATTTATTTACAACAGCTAACACAATTGGTGCTAACGACTTCATAGGCAGCCTCTAAGTGCAGGGAAGATGAAAAATTGACTAAATTGGAGAACAGAAATGCATAGGGAATCAAAAAAAAAAGAATAATGGGAAGGAAAGGCAGTGACTTCAGCTCAAGAAATCCCTGAGAGAGTGATGATGCTGATGAGTCTTAAGTCAGAGTGACCATCGAGCCATAAAGGTGGGAAGGAGAGCAGGTACAAAGGCCCGGGGCGGGCAAGAGGGTTGAAGGAGACAGAAGATGGCAGCTGTGGCTAGGGCGGAGTATGAGGAGGCAAGAATGGACTGAGAAGGAGTGAGAGAGAAAAACAGAGGAGAGAAAGACCATGTAGGTGAGGGTTGTCCGGAGGTGTCTGGATTTTATTGCAATGGAGTTGATGGGTTTTAAACAAGGGAGTAACTGATCTGATATTTACCATCAGGGTGTAAAAAAGCCTCTCCTTCTTCCCACAACTTTCACTCCTTAATCCTCGGAAACTACTAACCTACTTTCTGCCATTGACTTACCGATTCTGGACATTTCACATAAATGGAGTCATACAATGTGCACTTTTTGTGACTGGCTTCTCTTGCTAGGTATATGTTTTTTAAGATTCATCTATGTTGTACCATGGAACAGTACATCATTTCTTTTCATTGACAATTAGTGTTCTGTTGTATGAACATACCACACTGTGTTTATCCACTCCTCAGCTGGAGGACATTGGGGTTGTTTCCACTTTGGAGTTATTTAATACTGACTCTTGAGTGACTGTTTCATTCTGATATGGAAGCTACTTGTCTGTGTTAGGGGTATTCAAATGTCCATTCATATATTGATAATGGAAGTAAATGACAAATGCATTTCTTAATGTTCTTACCTGGCAAAATACAACTCTGGAGTCTTTCTGTTAACTTTTATGGAACAGAATCTGAAAGGTCAAAACCCTGGAGCTGCAGACTGCTGATAAAGTCAATGGCTCAGAGGAGCCAAGTGTTGTCCCTCTGGCCCTGCATGTGGCTCAGACCAGGATTGGTAAACAAGAGAGCACAATGCAGCACTTCTCAAGCTGGGGTACAGTTCCCCTCCTCAGGCACATGTTGGTCTCCTGGAGAGAAAGACTACATTTCCCAGTCTCCTATGCAGTAAGGAGTATCATGCAACTAAATGGTGACCAATGAGATAGAAGCAGATTTTTCTCTTCTTTGCTCCTCTCTCCTTCCTGCTGGCTGGAATGTGGACAAAAAGGCAGGAGCTCAAGCAGCCATCCTGGACCCTGAGGTAGAAAGCACTGGCTAAAGATGCTGGAGGAACCAAATGGAAGAGCCTGGTGTGGAGATGCCACACCACCTCTGATCTCCTGTATCTGCATGAGAGAGAAAGCAATGTCTGCTGTATTGAATATAAACATCTTAATGTGTAAAGTACTGCTGTGTAACTTTCGGACATCTGTCACAGCCCAATCCAATCCCACCAAATGTGCCTCCATGGCCCCCCACAGATGAGGAAACTGATATGACATCTGCCTCAGGACAGCATTTTTTCTCAAAGATTTGAGAGGAAAAAAAGCAATTTTCCCTTTTCAAGTCTTCCCAAAGCTAATTTAATTAATTTCTTCCCGAGAATTCCTTGGTGGTTCAGTGGTTAGGACCCTGCATTTCACTGCAAGGGGCATAGGTTCGATGCCTGGTCAGGGAACTAAGATTCCACATGCCTTGAGGTGTTGCAAAAAAAAAAAAAGAAAAACTTCTCTCCCCTTCTTTTAAATATTAAAACAAAGGCATATATTTACATGAAGCATAGGGAACATGTGGCAAATTTGTAAGATACTTTCTCTGCTTGCTTTACTTTGGGTGGTAAGCCTCTTCCCCAAGGTCATCTATGGACACCTGGTCCCTCCTCTGCCCTCAGGGGGATTGTTGATAGATTCTGAGCCTGGTCTCAGGAGGCAGGGAGCCTGTGATTGAATCTCGGGTCTACTACTTATTAATCGTGTGATCCTGGCCAGCCACTTCACTCTCTGACCCTCAGTTTCCTCCTCTAAAATGGAGATGGTCATGTCACTTAGCGAGACTTGATTCTGTCCATGAAAAGCCGTGTCCCAGAGCCAGGCACTCAGGTGCTCCATTCCCTTCCCAGGCGCTAAGCTCGCCTCTCTGGATATAGTCGACTCTCAATCTGACTCACAGTCAGAGGCAGTCCACAAACAAGGATGATCTGATGTATTTCAGCACATTTCTGCTCGACAATATCATATAAAAATAGAATTCTTTATTAAAAGAGCAAGGCGGAACAATCACTGCTACTCACAAAACACCGTCTTTAAAAACAACAACAACAAACATCCAGACTAATGTCGTTGGGCCAGAAGATTCAACTCTCAGGGCCGGTTTCTCCACCTGGAGAATGGGCAGGTGGGATGTCCCCCGCTCACTGTGGGTGGGAAGCACCGGTGGGACATGACCCAGGGTGGCCCTCATGCTGGGTGTGATGCACCCCTGTGGGGTGGGCACCTTGCTCCTCTTCCCGTCCCCTTCACCCCGTGACTGTTGAGGACCAAGTCTCAGGGTGCTGCTGGTGTGGCCGTAATGCCACTCAAACACCTGTCTGTTCCCTTTGTAACTCGGAAGAGACAAAGCTCAGTGAGCCTTGGTGACACCAGCCCAGGGGACCCCTCCCCAGCAGATTTAGCTTTCACAGTCACTGTCTATTTTTGGCAGCAAGTGATACACGTTGTCAGTTACTGGCAGTGGAAAAGAAGCTCCCTTTTTAAACAAATGTAAGTTTTTAAAAATGAGACCATTTAAAGGAAATAAACTGGTAAACAACAATACAAAACACAGCAAAAAATAATCATCATGATGTGGTACAGAAACACTCCATTAGGTCAATGTCCAGGTATTTCCGACCTCGGTATTTTTAGAAGAAAGGGAAAAAAGAAAAAAGATGAAAACAAAGGTGGGTTCAAAGCACCTTCTCCCAAGCTGTACTTGATCTCCGATACCAGCTGGGGCTGCCTGGTGGGAGAATTGTCTCTTCCTAATGATAGTGGCTCCAAGGAGGTGTCCCCTTTAAAGGGAAGAGTCTCTTTTTTGAACATGGGTGAGATCTAGTCTCAGCGACAAAGCAGCCCTAATGTGGAAGGGGATAATCAGAGGGCTTTTCCCAAGCGCATCAGGGTAGAAGCCACGCGCCAGAGATCTTCCCGGAGCTATTTCTGCCGGCCTCCTTCCTTCCCTTCCGAGTCAGGATAAGGCAGCTGAGGGTTGCCATGGAAACCGGCTCCTCCTCCCACAGGAGGCTGCCAGCTCCGATTTCCTGCAGAGTTAAGAAGCAGGCGGCAGCGGGGGTCACCCAGGCGTGAAGATGGGTTTCCCTAGGGATATCCTGCCTCCTGCCAATCACAGACTGTCTGGGAATCCTGGGGCCGCCTGGAGGCTGGGGGCCAGGGAAGCCCCCAAGTCCCGGTGCCTCTCTGAGAAGAGACTAGACTCCAGAATATTCAGAGATCTCAGGTCTTCTCCTCCATCTAAAGCTACAGAAACCTAGTGATGTGTGTGTATGTGTGTCTGCATCTCATGAGATGCATCCACCCATGGGTGCCTCTGGCTCTGTCTGCTGTCTGATGCCAAACAGAACTGCCCCTCCACCACCCCTCTGAGCTCAAGGAGCACAGAGCTGCCCATCTACCATCTGCTGCTGGGAGAGTAAGTCTGTTTGTGACATTCTATCAGCTTGTAAGCTGTGCAAGTCACTTCACCTTTCTGAAGCCCATTTCCTCATCTATAAAGACCGTGTAACCATCCTCTCTTCCCAGAGATGCCGTCAAAATAGAAGCTGGTCCTGTCACAGGCATTTAGAGGGTCTTCAACAAGCAAGACCTAATATTAACAAGAATACTTATCATCCTAATAACGGCTTCTGGGTAATTTTTCTCTTTGATCTGTTTTTTTTTTCTTTTCCTCCCTAAATGCAAAGGCAAGTTGTCCTCACTGATCTGTTTGATCAAAGGGTGGCACACCCAGGATAGGAAGGACCGCTGGTCTAAGAAACAATCCATCAGCAGGACCCTACACCTCCTACAATACCACCTCCAAGAGTAGGAACAGGGTTCTCAAACTGGTGCCTTCAGGAGACAGGAGGTACTGTGGGTGGAAAAGAAGAAAGTAGAATTGCTGGTGAACCAGAGCACATGGGCTCCCGATAAGGGAGACAGCTGCTACTCGGCTCTGGCTAATGGTGGCCCTTGGGAACATGGACCCAGTGTGGACAGATCTCTTAAGCCTTCAAGAGAAGTTGGACATTTTCAATCAACTCTTCCAAAGATGACAAGGTAACACTACCATATTTTCTATAAATGTGGGCCAAACGAAACAGGCCTGCAATCTAGATGGGGCCCAGAGCTGGAGCGCCTGAGCTAGAATGGAGGAAACCAAGGTCTCCTCTTGTTTGGCTCCACTAGCCCCAGGAGTTCTGGCTGCTTGCTTTCACAGGGGCCACCCGGTCTGGGCTGTGTCCTGCTAATTCCCTGCCTGAGTCCCAGCGCCGGGAGAGCCCATCCCATGTGGAGCCCCGAACTCTTAACGCTGAGAAGCCTGCTCCTCAGAGCCCTGCTTCCAGAGGCCGCCCCCAGCCCGTGGAAGCCCGAGCCTTGGGAAACCCTCCTGCGTTTTCTCAAGGATCGGTGTAAACGGAGAGATGGGGGAGGTGTCCAGTGAAGGGGACACCCAGGAAAGCGGATATGCTAAGAGACTCTTTGGCTTTAGGTAGTTTAATAACAGTTCAGGGACAGAGTTTATATCAACAGATGTACTGCTAGGCCCTGAATGGCCTTTTTATGGCCAGCGCCTGCTTTGACTCATTATGACCTGGACCACACCCAGGGCAATGGATGGCAGTCCCTTGGGGGTTGGGGACAGAGCAGTGAGGAGGTCTCTTTGCCCTGTCTGCTGCAGCTTTAGGTGGCACAATATAAAGAATCTGCCTGCCAATGCTAGCGACCCAAGAGATGCATGTTCGATCCCTGGGTTGGGAAGATCCCCTGGAGCAGGAAATGGCAACCCACTTCAGTATTCTTGCCTGGAACATTTCCGTGGACAGAGGAGCCTGGCAAACTACAGTCCATGGGGCCACAAAGAATCAGACACGACTGAGCGACTGAGCACAGGCACCTGCAGCTTCAGCGGATTTCCTAACGGTGGGAGGAGCTGGGAGCAGAGTCTCCTGCTGGAACTTTGCCGCAGATAATCTGCAGCTTTTGGTGTCTTTTCTTCTCTCTTTCTCCCCTGCCCCCCTCCACCACCCCCAGGCACAGTCTTCTGAAAAACAGCAGGGGAGGGGTAATGCTGGAACCGTTGGATGTTCAAAGCCCGTCACCCGGGCTGAACGCAGGCACAGGAAGCTGGGTGACGGGGTAGGCTGGGCGTGTGGAGCTCACGGCCGGATGCGGTAGCGGACGGGCACATCGTGTTCCGGCTGCATCAGCCCAAAGCCGTACCTGCTGAGGTCAAACTCGGGGATGTCCACGTCCGGGGTGATCAGCTCCAGGTCAAACTGCATCAGCACAAGGAACACGAATCTGGAGAGAGGCATTGACAGAGGCATGAAGGGGGAAAGGGGGCATCTGTTCAAAGTCAGGCAGGAAAACAAGGGCTTCCTCCTGGTCTGACCCCAGCTCTCACTCTGGGAAAACTGGGAAAGGAGGGTGAGCAAGCAGAGCACAAAGGCCACACGCTTCCGAGTCCTGGCTGACAGGCTGTGGGCAGGCATGACGGGTGTCAAATCCAACCAAAGCATTTCAGAGCCAGTGCCGCTCTCCAGCTCTCCCGGCTGCCTGGGCTTCATGTGGAGATAATGGGGCTGGAAGACGGGAAGAACCTGGCCCCTGAGTCCCTGCATGGAGGGGAAGAGCACCCCCAAAACCCACAGCTGACACTGTACGAGTGGGAACTAAACCTGTACAAGCTCGGGGGTCAACTTGGGGGTCATTTGCCACAGCAGCAAAACTGAGCTTCTCCTGGTTAATACAGACACTGACCCTTCCTGACTCTTCCCACCATCCTCAGCCCAGGCCCAGCAAACTCCTGGAACCCCGACTGTCTACCCTGGTCTGGGCTGCTGCTAAACCACAGCCGCCTTCGTGAGATCAGAAGCAGGCACCCTTCCTCCAGACAGCCGTGGGGACGCTGGGAGAGCAGGCACGGCCATCACCTGGAACACTGTCCTGACGAGTACACGAACCGTTGATGATGCCATTGGTGGGCCCGCAAAAGGGGTGGCCGCCCAACCCCCCGCAATGTGAACTGGTTCCACCAGCCAGATCTTACCACTGCCTGTGTTAGTTAAGGTCAGCCTGATCCTCTACTCCTCTGGGACCTACCATCACCCCGCCCCCACTGCCACCCAGGTGCCCAATGCTGGCACAACACATGGCAGGGAAGACCCTTTCATCTGACTAGACGAGTGCAAAAGAGGGAAGATGAGGACAGAGCAAAGTCAGCGCTCTGGGCAGAGGAGCTGGGTGCAGACTCGGGCTCTGCCTCTTAAGGGCATGTGACTCCTGTCGGGTTTTTCCCCACCCTGGGCCTCAGTTTCCCCATCTGGTCAAAGAGGGTCAAAGGGGTGGGCTGTGTTCCTTCCACTTCTCAAGCTGCACGGTGGTAGAGGGTGAGTTTATACCGGTGTGTTGGGGGGTCTGTACCCACACCCAGATTTGGGGCCTGGCACCTTCATTCACCAGGTGCCTGACCATGAGGAATGCTGTGACCTATAGAGTCAGTTATCAGGATGATGAACTGAGACAAAAATAACAGATTAGCTAACTCATTGAACTCTGTGTGCCAGACACTTTGCTAAGCATTTCGTATCCGTTATCTCTTTCATCTGTCCAAAAACTTCCTGGAGTAGGAACTACAGTCAGTTCTGCTGTAACACTTGTTTTGAACACGAGAATTCGTGCCAGTGGGATTTATCCATCAGGGTGTGAACGAAGCATAATGCAAATTTCACGTCTGCCTGTGGTCACTTCATCTGCAAGAAACACTAAGAGAATGAAAAACTGCACCCAGCTGAATGAAGCTGAACAGGAATTCACAAGATGCACACACCTAAACTCTGTCCCCCAGCTACCTCAGTACACCAGGTGGGTGGTGAGTCACACCATTCCCATCAGGCGTCCAACCTCAGATAACCCCCCCCCCCCAGGCTTCAGTGTGACTCAACACTCCATCCAATGCCCACTTCCATGACAAATGTCAGGTCATCGCCAAAGTAAAGCCGTATTTATTGTACCACTTAGGTGTTTCTATTTATTCCATTTAACATGTGTAAACCTGTGGTAGGGCTCTAAAGTAAATCCTAAAGAAAATCAACCCTGAATATTCATTGGAAGACTGATGCTGAAGCTGAAACTCTAATAGTTTGGCCACGTGATGTGAAGAACTGACTCACTAGAAAAGACCCTGATGCTGAGAAAGATTGAAGGTGGGAGGAGAAGGGGACGGCAGGGGATGAAATGGTTGGATGACATCACCGACACAATGGACATGAGTTTGAGTAGGCTCCAGGAGTTGGTGATGGACAGGGAGGCCTGGCGTGCTGCAGTCCGTGGGGTCGCAAAGAGACGGACACAACTGAGCGACTGAACAACAATAAACCCTGTGCTACCGTATTTTCCAGGGTGCATTCTCTTTTTGCGACATTGATGAGGTTTCTGAGTGCTGGGCCCCGGCCCTATCTCCACCACAGCCCTGTGGTTTTTATTGTGTGGTTTCCCACAACACAGGGATTTTCAAGAATGCACTGGAGTTTTAGAGTGGAACCAACTGTAAATGATCTCCATTTTACTGCTGCGAAAACTGAGGCCAAAGGTTAATGGAATGTGCCCATTCACTAGCATAATGACTGCACATAAAAGTCGTAATAGTAGTAATTACAATCATAACTTGTATTAAAAGCCTACAATGAGCCAGGCAGTGGCTGAAGTACCTAGAAAGGTCCCATTTACTCGTCCTGACACCCTTGGGATGTAAGACGATCAGTACCCCTATTTTACAGTTGCAGAAACAGAGGCAGAGGTTACCCGGCTGAACAGAAGGACAGGCGGATGGCATACCCCTGGTTTGTTATCTGAGAGCCAAAGTGCACGGGGCCCGTGGCTCTGCGTGCCCGGTACTCACTGCTTGATGCTGTTGACGGCATAACCCCTCCCCAGGCACTGGTTATGCCCTGCTCCCCACGGCAGGCTGTAGTTCTTCAGTCGCTTCCCATCTTTGTAAAAGTCTTTCTTCTCTGATCCATCAGGGTTCAGGAATCGGTTGTATTTAAATACCTGAAACAGGAAGAAGGTCCCTTTCTAACTACATCCTCAAAACAGGGATGTATGGAGGAAAATGTCTGAAGATGTTTATCACAGTCTTGTTTATAAGAAAGAAACAGTGGACACAATGTAAAGCTCAACTGATGGGGACTGGCTAAAAATGGTGGCAGCTAATGAGGCTGAGCTTGGTCTGTGTGTGCTGACATTGGAAAGAACTTTCAAGACTGGTTGTTGGGTGAAAAAACAAAGAGTCAGAATATTGTGTGATTCTGTGACTATACAAACACATACTTATTCACATGAGTGTGAGCATATTGTGTGTCTGTAAAAAGACATAAATATATAAAGGACCTGCTCCCAACCACAGTTAGGGAACCCTGAGGAACTGGAGAGGAAGGGGAATGAAGACAGATTTTTATTTGTAAATATATATATGTCTACATTTCTGTCTTAAAGTATATATCATTTTAAACATAAAACAATTTAAAATAAATGAAGTTAAAATGATTTTTACAAAAGAGAATGCCAGTTTCCTCTGGTTACATTGTAGAGTGGTAATGTGAAGAGTGTATTTGAGCACGGGGCTTTTTGGACAGAGTAGGTGGAAGGATAGGTGACTGGACCAGTGGACAGACAGATGGGAGAGTGAGTTGATGATTGCTGCATGGATGGATGGATGTATGGATGGATGGTAGATGGATGCATGCATGGATGGATGGATAGGTGGTGGGTGCGTGCATGTATAGTACAGAACATGGCACACAGTAAACATCCCCAACTGTTAGAAATCGTGAAAGTTTGCCACATTTCGAAATCTAGGGAGATGGAAAAGCGTTGAGAAGCTAACATTATAAGATGCTAAAAACAGGAAAAATTGCTCAGCTGGCCCTTGCAAGGTGCTTAGTGTATACCAGGTGCTGTGAAGATCTTTCTTAACATAATCACATGTAATCTTCCTGACAACCCCATGGCAGTAGGTGCTATTACGAGGTCCATTTCACAGGTGAGGAAAGAGACTCACAGCGGTGACAGTAACCTGGGCCAGGATTCATGGCAAATAAAGAGCCCAACGGGCTGCCACTGAACGTGAATCCACTCATTTCCTCCCACGACCCCTGCTATGCCTTTTACCTCCGGGTCTGTGTAGATCTCCGGGTCCTTCTGGGGACTCAGGAAGGGAAAGAGGAGGAGGCGGTCCCCACGTCGCAGGCTGAATTCCCGCCCATCCGCCATGGGCAAGGCCAGGTCGGCCACGACTTCGCGGGTGATGAAGGGCGCGGCGGTGAGCCTGAGGCTCTCACTCAGCACGCTGTCTGCACGGGGCAGGTTCAAGGCGGGAGCGGTCAGCGGCGTCCCCTCCACCACTGCAATGCCACCCCCTGGCCCTCATCTGACAGAGGCAGGTGCAGAGACCAATAGAGGGTGCATGGCTCTCCCGCCATCACAAAGCCAGGCCAAACCCGGCCGCGTGATGAGAGGCATTTGCCGCAGAGACCTCGGACATGAAGTTCTGGGTCTGATCCTAAAAAGAAGCTGCGTGGGAAGGTGGGAGCCAGGCACATCTCAGAGAGGGCCGGCGAGACAGTGGGGTTTGGCTATGTCCGCCTGCCCAACAGACATCCTCCTTCCGGAAACAGTTCCCTGTTTTCTTCCGGGGACCACCCCGTTACCGCCCTCAGGGGTTGGGCGGCGCATTCCACACCCAACACCTGGGATTGCGCTGCGACTGGCTAATCAGAGCAGCCCAACCCTCCGAACCTCATGATTGGCTCTAGATGGGCACATGACCTGAAAAGAGCCAATGAAAGCTATTCCTGGGACTTTGGCTAGGAATGTGGCAGGCATGCACACCCTCCCCGGGCAGGCAAGCCGGCGCCACTGGCGGCCATCTTGCCAGCTCGAGACTGGAGCGGAAAATGGAGCTGAGGACGGAGAGAAACTGAGACCTGAGGGTGTCGTTAAACCGCCTGGATATACCTGGGCCTGGAGCTAATCTCTCTAGACTTTTTAGTTACCTGCCCCCAATGAAATCTCTATACTGCTTCAGCCCCTTTAAGTTAGGTTTTCTGCCACCTGCAACCAAAAGCCTCTCACTAGACCATGAGACTCAGGTAGTGAAAACCGGGGCATGGAGACACCAGGTCTGTGAAGATAGGAGGCCCAGGGCAGGGGCTTTAAGTCAGAGGAACTGATGGGAACCCATGATGGGGAGGAAGGGCTTGGGGGGTGCCCATGACGCCCGGGTCTTTACGGCTCTCTTGCAGGGTGTCTCACCCAGTACTGGCATGCTGTCCAAAACTTTCTGCGGGAGTCCGGTCATCTGTGAAATGGGCTGCTCTGCTCCCAAGAGCACAGTCTCTAGCTCTCCACGGACGGCGGCCAGGGCGTCGGTGTTCTTGAGAAGAAAGAGCAGGAGCCAGAAGGCGGCAGGACCCATGTTCCCCTGCAATAAGAAGACGCCCCAGAGGGAAAAGCTGGGGTGAGAGTTGATTGGTCTGTACCATGGACACAGCCCTGGCCCTGGTACAGGGGTTGGGAAGCCTGGGTTCCCACTCCACTCCCTCATGACCTCCGTCTACCTTCAGCTCAGGACATGGCTCAAACGTGCTCTGCGGTTTTGGCATAGCCTCGTGCCTACTTCAAGGCCATTCTTGGTGTCCCGGACCTTGAGCAAGATGACTGCGCTGAGGTCACACAGGTAATCTCTGCAGCTAATCAGTGAACTATTCACAGTGATTTCAGTGAATCTCCGTAGCTAACCAGACCACCTTACCTGCCCCCTGAGAAATCTGTATGCAGGTCAAGAAGCAATAGTTAGAACCGGACATAGAACAACAGACTGGCTCCAAATTGGGAAGGGAGTACATCAAGGCTGTATGTTGTCACCCTGCTTATTTAACCTCTATGTAGAGTACAGCATGAGAAATTTTGCACTGGATAAACGCAAGGGGGAATCAAGATTGCTGGGAGAACTATCAATAACCTCAGATAGGCGGATTACACCACTCTTATGGCAGAAAGGGAAGAAGAACTAAAGCGCCTCTTGATGAAAGTGAAAGAAGGGAGTGAAAAAGTCGCTTAAAACTCAACTTTCAAAAAACTAAGTTCATGGAACCCAGTCTTATCACTTCATGGCAAATAGGGAAACAATGGAAACAGTGACAGACTTTATTTTGGGGGGCTCCAAGATCACTGCAGATTATGACTGCAGCCATGAAATTAAAAGATGCTTGCTCCCTGGAAGAAAAGCTATGACCAATGTAGACAGCATATCAAAAAGCAGAAACATTACTTTTCCAACAAAAGTCCATCTAGTCCAAGCTATGGTTTTTCCAGTGGTCATGTATGGATGTGAGAGTTGGACTATAAAGAAAGTTAAGCACCAAAGAACTGATGCTTTTGAACTATGGTGTTGGAGAAGACTCTTAAGAGTCCCTTGGACTGCAAGGAGATCCAAGCAGTCCATCCTAAAGGAAATCAGTCCTGAATATTCATTGGAAGGACTGATGCTGAAGCTGAAATTCCAATACTTTGGCCACCTGATGTGATGAAGGGCCTCACTGGAAAAGACCCAGATGCTGGGAAAGACTGAAGGCAGGAGAAGGGACAACAGAAGATGAGATGGTTGGATGGCATCACTGACTCGATGGACATGAGTTTGAGCAAGGTCCGGGAGTTGGTGATGGACAGGGCAGCCTGGCTTGCTGCAGTCCATGGGGTCAAAAAGAGTCGGGCACGACTGAGCGACTGAACTGAAAGGAACTGAATCAGTGAAAATGTGGGTAATAACACAATGTATCAATTAAGATTTCTGTTGGGATTTCCCTGGCAGGCCAGTGGTTAAGATTTCACCTTCCAATGCAGGGGGTATGGGTTTGATCCCTGGTCAGGGAGCTAAGATTCCACATGACTTGCCAGCAAAAAACCAAAACATAAAACAGAAGCAATATTGTAATAATTCAAGAAAAGATTTTAAAAACAAAGATTATTGTTAAATCTGAGGATGGATGCATCCTTAGCCCCAATTCCCCATGCTTCCGTACATCCATGCCTCCATACATCCATGCCTTTTACCATGTGACTCTGTACTTCCTCCCATTAAAGGGGTAAGATGTATTTCCTGGTCCCATGGATTCGGGCTCAGCCATGTGATGTATTTTGGCCAACAGAATGAGGTAGAACTGACTGAACACAGGCATTAAGAGACCTTGTGCATTTCCACTTGCCTGGCGAGCTACCTGATCCCAAGAGGAGGCCAAGAAACATGGAGCAGAGCTGAGCCATCCAGTTGAGCCCAGGCTAGACCAGCTGACTCCTAGCAGCCCCACAGACTGGTGAGTTAAATAAACACTCATCAGTGCATGCCACTGAGTTTTTGTGGCCAGTTGTCATGCAACAATAGGGAACTGGTACAATATCTGAATGTTTGCTTTCAAATATTTGAGTATTGTATGTGGATATAGCAAAGCAGCAATAACCAATGGTGATCATGAAAGCTATTTGTTTTCTGAACAAAAATTATGTAAAACTTCTCAGGAGTTAGGTCATTAGGAAAATGGATAAAAACATCTTGCTCCAAGACTGCATCCTTGGCTGAGTAACACTCAGGTATTCAGCATGTGGCTAAATATGTATGGGGTACCCTTAAATGAACTCCAGACATGGCTGGAATACAAATTAACCTTGATTCGGAGGAAGATTTTCATCTACCATAAATGACTCTCCTAGCCAATCTTCATAATGGAATATTAAGTAGTCATCAAACGTCATGTTTACCCAGCAATTCTATTACAGACACAACTGCACATGGACAAAAGGACATTTGCACAAGGATATTTATCACAGTGCTGATGTAACAGCAAAAGACTGGGAGCAACCTCAATATCTAGCAACAGGAGGTCAGTGAGATCAACGATGATCCATCCATAGGATGAGGATACCGGAAGTGGTTAGAAAGGAACTGACTGTGCATTCAAATGTGTGACTAGAGCCAAGATGCACCGAAGCAAGCTGCAGGATGGGGGCTCAGTGTGCTACCACTTGTGTGTATTTAAAGAGGGATATATATACATGAAGAGCACAGACCAGCTCTGGAAAGAGACTCTAGAACTTGGCACCTGAGGTTGCCTCTGGGACAGAAGCTGGGAGGGGCATCGGTGACAGCGGGATGGATTTTCTTTCTCTTGAATTTCTCGCGAATTCAGAGGTGCCAGGTTCCCTCGTCCAGCAGGCACCGGCATCACCCCACCTTTAACTGAAAAGGAAATCTAAGCACGTCCAAGTCCTGCCCGCTGCCCAGCGTATAGTGGGGGCTCAATGATATTTGTTGAATGAATTATTTGTGTCCATTTGGGCAGGGGGCCTCCAAGGAAGCCTGGAAGTGGGCTGGCAAAGCCCTGGACCAGGACGAAGTCCAGGCAGAACTGTGCAAACCCCAGCTGCCCACTTCCTGTGACTCTGTACAAGCCCCTCCCCTCTCTGGGTTTCAGAACCTCCCTCCTGGTAAAATTGGAGTAAAAACACACTCACTCCCTGGGTGGCTACAAGGAGCATAGATTCCCTCCTCAGGCTGAACTCAGAAATGGTCTCTCCCTCTCAGCGGCCCCTCCCTCAGGCTGAGAACCCATGGGGGCCCTGGACTCTTTCTGAGGTTTCCTCCAGCACCTCAGGTCCAGCTGAGACAAGCAAGGTCACTTGCTGTCCATCACTTGAACAGCCGGCGGAATATAGGCGATAAATAATTCAGCTCTGGGTTAACTCAGTGCCAAGGCCCTTTTATCTTGTCCAGATGGTCAGATGGGGGCCACCGCTCATTAATTGCAAAGCAGGACTGGGAAAGGAGGCTGCTCAGTCAACTCTGCTTTCAGGAGGAAGCTGTGGGGAGTTAGTGAGGTGACAAAGACTGCCTTCTATCCAGCTGCACAGAGGTGTGAGTGTGCGTGTGTCTGATCACACAACCTTGAGATTTTTAGACCACTACCCTAGAAGTTGAGTGTTCTCCCCTGGCGCCTTGCCTCAGCTCACCCAGGAGGACACTTCTGGTCTCATCTCATTCCCGCCCGCAGCAAAGTCCACCTCCCAGCAGCATCCAGAAAACAGCATCCAGAACAGCATCCGAGCTCTTTTCTACCTTTTCTGTGAACGTCACCCGGGAGCTGACGTCCAGGGGGCGCTCCCTGGGGGTCAGACCCGGTGCGCGGTGACTCACGTGCGCCACCTTGTGGCCTCCCCACCGCACTGTCCGTCAACAGGAGAGGGGTTGGCCTGCAGCCTTGCCTGCGCCGCATCGCTCCTCAGCCCATTTTCCTTCCGAGAACTGCCTCCACTTCACTCGAAGTCTGTGTGGACTGTCTGGGGCTGAACAAACCCCCTCCAGACCTCACTGTGGTCATAGGAGCCGGCCTGGTCCAGTCAGTCAGTGATGGACTCAGAGGGGACGGGTGACCTGGGCTGGACCTGTGGGTACCAGACTTAGGATCTGCGCTAGAATTCGAGAGAGAAGCCCTCCGCCGGGAGGAGTGGCTGCCAGGAGCTGCTGGCGGCCTTTCCTGCCGCCCTCGGGGCAAGTCCAGCTGAGGCTCAAGAGAGC
>SJYQ01001372.1:56562-80901 GCA_006410935.1 Redunca redunca
AGATAGTATATTCAAAAGCAGAGATGTTACTTTGCCGACTAAGGTCCGTCTAGTTAAGGCTATGGTTTTTCCTGTGGTCATGATGGATGTGAGAGTTGGACTGTGAAGAAGGCTGAGTGCCGAAGAATTGATGCTTTTGAACTGTGGTGTTGGAGAAGACTCTTGAGAGTCCCTTAGACTGCAAGGAGATCCAACCAGTCCATTCTGAAGGAGATCAGCCCTGGGTGTTCTTTGGAAGGAATGATGCTGAAGCTGAAACTCCAGTACTTTGGCCACCTCATGCGAAGAGTTGACTCATTGGAAAAGACTGTGATGCTGGGAGGGATTGGGGGCAGGAGGAGAAGGGGACGACCGAGGATGAGATGGCTGGATGGCGTCACTGACTCGATGGACGTGAGTCTGAGTGAACTCTGGGAGATGGTGATGGACAGGAAGGTCTGGTGTGCTGCGATTCATGGGGTCGCAAAGAGTCGGACACGACTGAGTGACTGAACTGAACTGAACTGATATATGAGTTCATGAAACTATTCATACTACTTCTCTAAGTTTGATATTTTTCCAAATTAAAAATTATATATTGAATGAAAGGTCCTGTTCATGAGACACTTTGACAGTTGAGAGAGTGAGGGAATGGGGGCAGAGATCTGGGTGTGTGTGCACAGACCCACACCCACACTCACAGGGGCCCACACTCACATGTGTACAGGCATACACACAGGCCCGTGCAAGCACATTGCACACGGACTCGCAGGCACGTTGCCTTCGTGTGCCTTATGGTACACACGTGTGAGTGCACACACACACACACACAAGCACTCCCATGCACGGCCTCCCATCCGCAGCCGCTGGCACCCACCTGCGTGGCCCAGAGCTGCAACACCAGGGCGCGGGCCTGCATCTCCTCTGACACGCCCAGCTCCTCCAGGTGCAGCAGGTAACTCTCCAGCCATCTGCTCCGCTGGGCCCGGCCGGCCAGCCTGGCTGGGGACAACAGCTTCCACAGGCGACCTTTGACCTTGCCCACCTGGTCCTTATCCCCTGCAGGGATGGAGCACAGGGGATGGGGTGGGGGGTTACAGCTCCACCTCCAGCCCAGGGCCACCCTGCCCTGCCCTCCCCCCTGAGGCCAAGGGTCTTCGGGTGTCACCCCAGGGGGGTGGGTGGGGAGTTCCTGCAGGACAAAGCTCCAGGGACCCCAGTCCTGAAATGCGGGCCTGGGAGAGGAGGTGCTCCACCAGCATTTGTTTAATGAATGGGTTTCTTCACAGAGCGCAGAGCTGGGGAGGGAACAGGAAACAGGGAGCCGTGTGCTTCCTTCCCGGGGTCTGATCCCAGAGGAAAGCCAGCCCACGTGTGTGTGGAGACCCTGAGGGCACAGCGTCAGCGTTGGCCAGGAGAAATGACCGAGCAGACCACCAAGAGGGGACAGATGGGTCTGGGCTTCAAACTCAACACCTGCAGGAAAGGGCAGATTGAGGGCCAGGCAGGGTCTGACGGGAGGGTGCCAGGGCTGCACTCAGCTCCACCCTGCCAGCCCCCAGCTCCACCACCCCCCCAGCCTCTTGGCCTGACAGAGAAGGCACAGTCAGGGAGCTTGTGATTCCAGGAGAAGCTGAAACCCAAATGTTCATGTGGAATCCTCTCATGTGTTTTAAAGTTAGCATCTCAGTAAGTCATTTTTAATCACCGCGCGGGTCACAAAAACTCTGAGGGTCCGCTTTGGCACCCGGATCACCAGTTCACAAACACTATTAAATAAACGACGGCGTGTTTACATTCCAGAAAACTGTGCAGCGGCCCACACAGGCAGACCATCGAAGGCATAAAGTCAGTGCTTGCTATTCGTATATTTCGTTAATGCTACAAGACGATGCTGCATTGACACATGTGCAAATATAAAATTTGTTCTTTTCTTTCCCCAAAATCACCCTTTGGAAAAGGAGTCACTCGGATTGCTACAAAATTCCAAAGTACTAGCAACTCTCTCACTGACTTTTTTGAGCCATAAAGCAGTGTTTCAGGAGGACCCATCTACCCAGTGTCTCTAAATCAGGCTTCATGTGACAGAATGTAAAATGGAGGCGAAACTTATTTAAGCATATTAATTAGGTTTTCACATAATCTGCTCCATATGCTTTTCTTCCACCTCTAGACACTTTTTCAGGCGAAATACTCTAATTTAATTTAATTTAATACTCATTGCTCAATTTAAAGCAACCTGGCCGACTGCTCGTTGAAATCCAGGATCTCCCTGTCATGTATCTCCTGCTACGTGTTATGTGTATTTTCGGGCCTTCCCTGGTGGCTTCATGGTAGAGATGCCAAGGCAGGAGGCACAGGTCTTATCCCGGGTCCAGGAAGATCCCACAGGCTACGGAGCAACTAAGCCCGTGCAAGCTGCAACTGCTGAGCACACGCACCTAGAGCCTGTGCTCTGAAGCAGGAAAAGCCACCGCAGTGAGAAGCCCTTGTTCCACAACTACAGAGTAGCCCCCCCCCACCCCCCACTGCTTGCTGCAACTAGAGAAAAACCCCTGTAGCAACGAAGACCTACAGCAGCTTAAAAAAATAAAAGAATCATAATAAAATAAATAAAACAAAAGATCCAGGAAAAAGTCTTTAAAAAATAAGCAAAAAAAAACCCCACAACAACTATATTGGCAATTTGGTAAAATCAGCTTAACATTTTTAGAGCTCTTGGAATAGTACAGGACACACAAAATCTTACACAAGATTTCATTATAGCTACTCTATTAGGAGAAAGCAGTGTCCACACCAGTGTGTTTACCATGCATTTGTTGGCAAAAGAGAAAAGAAAGAATAACATCATGTCCGCTTGTATTCGCATGAAGGAATTCTGGAAGGATCCAGGAGAAACTAGTAACACCAGCTGACTGTGGGTGGGCGGGGTGGGGGGACAGGGTGGAAGGATGGATGGGAGACGTCTCACTGTCACCATTTTATATTTTCAACGTTTAATCATGTGAACCAAAATCTGGCACCAAGCCCAGCCCCATAAAGAATTTCCAGCGAAAGAGCATAGATTCATGGATGGACAGATTCAAAAAGTTCATTCTATATTTCAATCAGATGATACAGGAGTGAAGAAAGAGGTTCTGGAAAACTGAGTTTGGTGACTCCACCTGGCAGCCCACTGACGGAGATGACACAGGAGCCCGAGATAGAGTCTGAATAAGCCACTTCCTGAAAGGTGAGGGGAGAAGAGAGCGACATCTCTAAACAGTTAGTTTATACAACGCTTAACCATGGCTGCTCAACAACATCGATAAGGAGATGTTTCATTTCCAGTCCTAATTATTTCCACGTTTAGGTTGACTAAAAAGACAAACCAAACCAAACAAAAAACAAAAAACCCTTCCTGCTGGGAAAACCAGGGCTTGCTATATTTGGAGCTGAGTATAACCGGGGTGTACCGTATTTCACACGTGTACCTGGAAAAGGGTCAAGACTCTGTCCAGAAAGAAAGCCACAAGTCACATATCCTGACTGAGCACATAAAATGTGGCCACTCAGAATGGGGATGTCCTGTGAGTCAAAAGTACCTACCAGATTTCAAGTCTTGGCGACAGATACAAAATGTAAAATATTGCAGTAATTTTATATTAATTACATGCTAAAATGCTAATAGTTTAGATATATTGGGTTAAAGAAAAATACTATTAAAGTTGATTTCACCTCTTTCTTTTTTAAGTTTAATTTTGTGTATTTATTTTATTTTTATGGAATTTTTTTCCCCTGGCTGCACCCTGTGGCATGTGGAATCTTGATTTCCCAACCAGGGATTGAACCCGTGTCCCCTGCAGTGGAAGCTTGGGGTCTTAACCACTGGAATGCTGTGGAATTCCTCTTTATTTATCTTTTTTACAGCTTCCCTTGTAGCTCAGTAGGTAAAGAATCTGCTTGCAATGCAGGAGACCAGAGTTCGATCCCTAGGTTGGGAAGATCCCCTGGAGAGGGAAATGGCAACCCACTCCAGTATCCTTGCCTGGAAAATCTCATGGACAAAGGAGCCTGGTGGGCTGCAGTCCATGGGGTCGCAAAGAGGTGGGCATGACTGAGCGACTAACACTTATTATTTTTTTTAAACGTGTCTACTAGAAAATGTAAAGTTACATATGCGGCTGGCATTCTGTTTCTACAGGATGGCACTATTCTAGCAGTTGTTGCTGTTCAGTTGCTCAGTCTTGTCCAACTGTCCATGACCCCATGAACCCACAGCAGTACAACACTCAATTGATAACAATGGTTACCTTGGAGATAGATGTAGAGGCAGTGAGTGAGGTCAAAACAGCCTTCCCTGCAATATTTTATTTTTTCACAAGAGGCAGGGGAGCCCACTTAAGAGCCCAAGCTCTGGAGCAGAGTGCTTGACCTTGAATAAGGCCCCTCACCTCTGAACACCTCAGTCTCCTCACCTATAAATTAGGGTGAGAGTACTCCCCACATAGGGTTGTACAGGGATTGAATGCATTCACACATAAAGCCTGAAGAGTGATGCCTGGCCCAGGCCTAATAAACATTAGCTATACTATTAAACAAAGCTGAATGAATGTCAGTAAATTATTAGCCCAAGAGGAATGTATTCATGTTTTACTTCCATAATTAAGAAATAATAAATGGTGAAATAAAGATCACCTAGTTTGCAGCCATAGTGATCCAGGTTGAGATCCCAGCTCTGCCCCTTCCTAGGAGGATAATCTTGGGTAAATCATTCTCTATTTCGGAGACTCAGTTCCCCATCTGAAGGCTCAGAGGACCAGTAGGGGGACTCAAAAGATCACACACGCAGCACACTCCGTACTGGCGGGGGTTTGGCAAATTGCATTGGCCGTGTCCCGCCATTCTCATAAGGCAGTATTTGTCAGCCCCTATGCAATGGCTCAAGGCTGTGAACCAGAACCGCCAGCCCATATGATCGGTAACTTGGTCGGAAGCAGGAGAAACAGGTTCAATCCCAGACTTCCCATGCTGTGCGGGCTTGGCTTGAGGCCCTGTCCATCTCTGAGCCTCAGTCGCACTTTTTTTGTCTCAAATATTTCTTTCTTTTTTTGGCTGCACCAGGTCTTAGCTGCAGCACTTGGCTCTTCATTGAGGCACGCCAGATCTTTAGCTGTGGCATGTGAACTCCTAGTTGCGGCCTGTGGGATCTAGTTCCCTGACCAGGGCCCCCTGCGCTGGGAGTTCAGAGCAGCCACTGGACCCCCAGGGAGGTCCCTCAGTCTCCCCATTTGTAAAGCAAGAGGTCTAGGTTTGGAAACACCTCTGTTCCCTGGAGACCCAAGAGTACAGTTCAGAAAGGCCCCCAGTGGAGACATATTTTTAAAGTCTTGTGTTTCACTTTTTAAATGCATTTGATTTTTGCATTAAATCTTGTGATTCTTTAATATAAGAATGCTCCCCCCGCCCCAAACAATATTCAAATAAAACAGCCAATAATCCAGTGAAATGATTATTCCAAAAAGAAGCGGTTTGCTTAGCTCAGGGCTCCATTTAACTCCCTACTGCCCCCTAACTCTCTCCTGTATGAGAAGCACCAAATTTGATTATCGAAGGGTCCCCTAAAGCTCAATCTTCTTTTAAAATGTTTGTTTCTAAAACCAGAGGAGTAATAATGCATGAAAATAGTAAACCACAACAATAATAATAAAAGAAAAACCAAGTAATTCTAAGACAGTGGTCCCCAAACTTTTTGGCACCAGTGATCAGTTCAATTTTCCAGGGAAAACAGTTTTCCACAGATAACATGGCAATGAATATCTGTGGATTTGTAGACACGTGGGAGCATCTCTGTGGGGTAACTCCAAGAAGCGGAAGTACAGGATCAAAGGTGTGTGTATTTTATGCTGATAGGTTCTACCAAATTGCTTTTCCAAAGTAGCTGCATAGCTTCACATGCCCCATAGCAAGCTCTGGGGGCCCTTCTGCACCCCAGCTTCCTGTCCTAAATTGAGAAACCGTCCCCCACATTGCCACCTGCTGCCCATACTGAGAAATGCAGCCTTCCCATACCCAGCCCAGAGCTGCTCCGGGGATAAAAGGGAGGGTCCCTCTCTGCATCTACCCAGACTCCCCGGGAGTCTGGAATGGAAGACTTCTGTATACTTCTTCCATACTTCTGTATGGAAGAAACAGCAACAGAGAAACCACTCTTCCCTGGAGAAGCAATCAGTGCCATCCACGCACTAGATTTTGCAATCAAACAGATCAAGCTTCTATCTTGCTGCTCTGCCACCTACCAGCTATGTCTATGAAAAATGACTTCACTTCTCTGAGCCTCAGTTTCTTTACCTGAAAAAGAGTTTAATAATACCAACTTTCATCGGAAGGGCTGATGCTGAAGCGCCAATACATTGGCCACCTGATGTGAAGAGCTGACTCACTGGAAAAGATGCTGGGAAAGATTGAGGGCAGGAGGAGAAGGGGACGACAGAGGATGAGATGGTGGATGGCATCACCGACTCAATGGACGTGAGTTTGGGTAAACTCCAGGAGATGGTGAAGGATAGGGAAGCTTAGCATTCTACAGTCCGTGGGGTTGCAAAGAATTGGACACAACTTAGCGATAGCACAACAACAATACCAACTTTTCAGCACTGATGTCAGGATTCAATAAGATAAGGAGCTGTCTCAAAAAAGACATTAAGAATCATGAACAAGCAACTCACAAAGAGGAAAAGCAAATGGCTGGTAACACTAAAAGATGTTTTTTCATCACAGGATGAAATGCTCATAAAGCCAGATGCCCTTTTTTGCCCATCAGATTAGTAAGGATTAAAAGACTCATAACTGCATGCCCACAAGGTTGTGGGAAAACTCAAATTAAAACGACCAATTACCCACTTCTGCCCATTAGACTGGCAAACCATTGGAAAGACTGATAAAATCTGGTGAGGAATGAGCAGACGCCTTCCCTTTGGGTAGGCGTATGAATTGCTCCATGGTTTTGTAAAAGATACAGCAACAGCTAATAAAAATTTTAATGTGTATGCCCTTTAACCTGGCAAACCCACTTCCAGGAAACTGTTGGAGAAAAATAAAATCGCCAGATTGTAGAAGAAATAACAAGTACAATGAAGTGCTCTAACAGTCACACACACAAAAAGGAAACAATTATAAATATCCATTGGAGGGGGTGGCCGTCTAAACAGTGACCTGAAAGAGCCAGAAGGATGTCTGGATTTTTTATGTTGATTTTCACATCCTTCTGCTTTGCTATGCAGTGTGTATATATATATATAGTATGCTTAAGTTAATTTTATAGATTTTCTGGGGTTTTCTGAGTATAGTATCAGATCACTTGCAAATAGGGATAGTTTTATTTCTTCTTTACTCATGATTATATCGGTAATTGGTTTCCCTTATCTAATTGCATTTGCTAACGCCTCTAGAAGATGTTTGAATTAACAAGGGAGATTGCACAGCTGTATTGTTAGATTAGAAAATTAAGTTGTAGATAATAACTATAATCCCTTTTTGTAAATACACACAGTGACACTTTAGATATATATATTTGTCTCCATTTTTTAAATAGAGTATTCCTACAAAACACAGAAGGGATGTATCAGCATGTTAACACTGGTTTCCATAGGAAGATGGGTTTGGAAGAGTATTATTACTTTTTCCTGTCTACATCTATCACAAGAATGTGTTTCTTTTTTAAAAACATGTTTATTTAAGTGGCTGTGTCGGGTCTTCACTGTGGCATACGGGATGTTCAGTTTCTGTTGTGGCACGAGGCATGTGGGACTTAGTTCCCTGACCAGGGATCAAACCCGGTCCCCTCGCACTGGGAGCACAGTCTCAGCCCCTAGACCCACCAGGGAGGTTCCGATGTGTCTTTCTTTTTGACGTGTATATGACTTTAAATGTTTGCTCATTGTACTTTTGTTGTATTGTTGTTTCTGCCTTCGCTGAGGCTCGTTGCTCTGCGTGGGCGCTCTCTAGCTGCGAGGAGGGCTAGTCCTTGGTGTGGTGCTCGGGCGTCTCCCTGCGGTGGCTTCTCTTACTGTGGAGCAGAGGCTCAGGCGAGCGGGCTTCAGCAGCTGCTGTCAGGGGCTCAGTGGTTCCGCGTGCGGGCTCTGGGGCGAGGGCTCAGTAGTCGTAGTACACAGGCTTATTTGCTCCAAGGCATGTGGGATCTTCCCAGACCAGGCATTGAACGCTGTATCGCCTGCATGGCAGGCAGATTCGTATCCACTGGGCCACCAGGGAAGTCCCCTGTGTTTTTTTTTAAATTTAAATACTATAATGTGTTAAAGTTTGATTTTTCAAAATAGTAATATATAAATAAAGGAAATGGGGTCATGCACTGTTGTAAGCACTGAATGACACAATATTTACCCTGGTATCTGGCACAAAGAAACTGCTCAACAAATAATGTTTTTTTTCTTATTACCTCAGCCAATCCTAACAGCCACCTTCTAGGAAGATCTTACTGTTCTCTCCATTTTACAGATGGGATCACTGAGGCACAGAGAAAATACATAAAAGCCAGTAAACCACCTCAAGCCACCTGAGCCCAGAGTCTGTCTTAACCACTGCCTTCAACTGCTCCTCCAAAGAGAAGACTCAGAGGAAAAAGAAGTTAAGTAACTTGCCCTAAGTCACCAGCAAGGAAGAAGCAAAGTATTGATTCAAATCCGGGTCTTGCTACAAGTTTCTGAGACCAGGACACAGTGTTTCTCCGCCTTCCCATGACTGAGTTGTCAGAAACTTGTCAAAAATGCACGTCCCCATCTTCCTGAAGAAAGTGAAAGTGTTAGTTGCCCAGTCCTGTCTGACTCTTTGCGACCCCACAGACTGTAACCTGTCAGGCTCCTCTGCCCATGGAATTCTCCAGGCAAGAATATTGGAGTGGGTTGCCATGCCCTTCTCCAAGGGATCTTCCCGACCCAGGGATCGAACCTGGGTCTCCTGCATTGCTTTGCCTACAAAGGTCCATCTAGTCAAAGCTATGGTTTTTCCAGTGGTCATGTATGGATGTGAGAGCTGGCCCATAAAGAAGGCTGAGCGCCGAAGAACTGATGCTTTTGAACTGTGGTGTTGGAGAAGACTCTTGAGAGTCCCTTGGACTGCAAGGAGACCCAACCAGCCAATCCTAAAGGAAATCAGTCCTGAATATTCATTGGAAGGACTGATGCTGAAACTGAAGCTCCAATACTTTGGCCACCTGATGCTGACTCATTGGAAAAGACCCTGATGCTGGGAAAGATTGAAGGCAGGAGGAGAAGGGGACAGAGGATGAGATGGCTGGGTGGCATCACCGACTTGATGGACATGAGTTTGAGCAAGCTCCGGGAGATGGTGAAGGACAGGGAGGCCTGGTGTGCTGCAGTCCATGGGGTCGCAAAGAGTCAGACACGACTGAATGACTAAACAGCTCCTACACTGCTGGCAAATTCCTTACCCTCTGAGCCACCAGGGAAGCTCATTCAGATCAAAAGGACTGGGATGGCACCTGGAGACTTATTAACAAGGGCCCGAGAGGACTCTTCTCCCTGGGGAGGTCTGAGACACAGTGGCTGGGGGAGACTGAATCCCAAGGGTTCCTGTGGGCCTGGTGCCCTGAATGCAGCAGGAAGCTTTCTACCAATATTGATTCCCCTCTGTAGCCATGCAAACAAAGGCGGTGGGCTTTTGTAAACCCATGTGGGAAGTTCTAGATGAGGAGCTCAGTGAGAACTCTGTAGCAGAACAATTGCTCCAGAGTGCTACACTGATGTTACCAAAGCACAGGGCTGAACACTGAGAGAAATGAAGGCATTTGCGCTCAGAAGGACACGTACAAGAGCGTGCACAACCGTCTAATTCATAGCCACACACTGGAAGGCACCCAGGTGCCCCTCAACCAGGAACATTTAACAAGTTGTGACTATTACTCCAATGAAATACTGCAGAGCCACGAGAAAGAAGCCACGGACACACAACAATCTCCGTGAGTCTTACAGACATAAAGTGGAGTGAAGAAGTCAGACATCCAAGTGCACATATTCTATGGTCCTTTTTATAGGAAGTTCAAGAACAGGTGAAACTAGCTGAGGGGGAAGAAATCCATACAGTGGCCGACTCTAGGGGGTGGATATTGACTGGGAAAGGGCATGGAAAGTTTAGATTTATCTCTCAGCTGTGCATTTAGGACTGTGTGTTTTCTTGTATATAAAATATACCTCAATTAAAAAAAAAAAAGAATTCTGTGTGTGTGTTTAGAGAAAACTCTACACACTAGGTCAGTTTTCATTCCGATTCCAAAGAAAGGCAATGCCAAAGAATGCTCAAACTACTGCACAATTGCACTCATCTCACATGCTAGTAAAGTAGTACTCAAAATTCTCCAAGCCAGGCTTCAACAATACGTGAACCGTGAACTCCCTGATGTTCAAGCTGGTTTTAGAAAAGGCAGAGGAACCAGAGATCAAATCGCCAACATCTGCTGGATCATGGAAAAAGCAAGAGAGTCCCAGAAAAACATCTATTTCTGCTTTATTGACTATGCCAAAGCCTTTGACTGTGGATCACAATAAACTGGAAAATTTTGAAAGAGATGGGAATACCAGACCACCTGACCTGCCTCTCGAGAAACCTATATGCAGGTCAGGAAGCAACAGTTAGAACTGGTCATGGAACAACAGACTGGTTCCAAATAGGAAAAGGAGTATGTCAAGGCTGTATATTGTCACCCTGCTTATTTAACTTCTATGCAGAGTACATCATGAGAAACGCTGGACTGGAAGAAACACAAGCTGGAATCAAGATTGCCGGGAGAAATATCAATAACCTCAGATATGCAGATGACACCACCCTTATGGCAGAAAGTGAAGAGGAGCTAAAAAGCCTCTTGATGAAAGTGAAAGAAGAGAGTGGAAACGTTGGCTTAAAGCTCAACATTCAGAAAACGAAGATCATGGCATCCAGTCCCATCACTTCATGGGAAATAGATGGGGAAACAGTGGAAACAGTGTCAGACTTTATTTTTGGGGGGCTCCAAAATCACTGCAGATGGTGATTGCAGCCATGAAATTAAAAGATGCTTACTCCTTGGAAGAAAAGTTATGACCAACCTAGATAGCATATTCAAAAGCAGAGACATTACTTTGCCGACTAAGGTCCGTCTAGTCAAGGCTCTGGTTTTTCCTGTGGTCATGTATGGATGTGAGAGTTGGACTGTGAAGAAGGCTGAGCGCCGAAGAATTGATGCGTTTGAACTGTGGTGTTGGAGAAGACTCTTGAGAATCCCTTGGGTTGCAAGGAGATCCAACCAGTCCATTCTGAAGATCAACCCTGGGATCTCTTTGGAAGGAATGATGCTGAAGCTGAAACTCCAGTACTTTGGCCACCTCATGCGAAGAGTTGACTCATTGGAAAAGACTGTGATGCTGGGAGGGATTGGGGGCAGGAGGAGAAGGGGACGACCGAGGATGAGATGGCTGGATGGAGTCACTGACTCGATGGACGTGAGTCTGAGTGAACTCCGGGAGTTGTTGTTGGACAGGGAGGCCTGGCGTGCTGCGATTCATGGGGTCGCAAAGAGTCGGACACGACTGAGCGACTGAACTGAACTGAACCTAACTCTGTGGAGAGGGAGGGAAGTGGTAGACCAGGATGAGGAGAAGGTGGAGGACTCTTTTATTATTCCCTCTAAGTTATTCTACTGGGCTTGAATTTCTTATATCCAGCATTAAGTACTTGTAAGAATTTCTAAAGAAAACAAGAAAAGAATTTTTAAAGCAAATTAAATCTTAAACCTGGAAAGGAAGGACACACACACAAAGGTCCCCAAGCCCCACTCCAGATGTGCTGTTTCAGAATTTCCAACAGGAACCCCAGCTCTAGTCCAGGCCCTGCCTCCCCACCAGTGTGCTCTTACATACCCCCAAGGATGGGGACCTCACCACCTCAAAAGGCATTAGAATGTTTTCCTTCTCCTGTCGTCTATGATCCTTCGGCTTGAGGGTGGACTCCCTCTTTGGGCCCCTCTGCCAGCCCCATAGCTCACCGAAGACCCCACGGTGCTTACCTGCTGACAGGGAGCCACGTGCCAGCTTGGGGAGCAGCAGGTCAAGCTGGCGGAAGGTGTGGAAGACGTCAGCTGAGTGGACGCGGTCCTGGGCCTGGCTCTCCTGGGTGTGCGGCGGTGCCTCGACGCCATACTGGGTCAGGTAGCCGGCTCTGAGGGCGGCAAGCAGAGGGTCAGCAGGCCGTCTCTGAATGGTCCCAGCTGAGCTCTCAGGGCGGCCTGCAAGCTCTTCTTCCTTCGTACCCCTGGGGAGTACCAGATTTTCCTACCCTGTGCCAGGGACAGTTCTGGGCCAGAGAGTCAGCAGAGAGGCAAACACACAAAACCCTCAAGACAGACAGAGGGGTGGAGGAGTCATGGGCCAGCCGGGCTCAGAGGGGGCAACGCGGAAGAGGGCGGGGAGGGGTGCTCCTTCCGTCAAGCTGCAGGATGGGCAGAGGGAGGGGTCCAGGGCGCAGGGAAGAGCCAGCCTCTGCTGAGGAAGGAGCGCGGATGCACTGATGGAAGCGGGTAAGCAGAGCAAGTGGAAGGGCGAGATGGGGGCCCTGGGTCAGGAAAAGAGGTTCCTGCCCCTGGAGAGGAGGTCAGGGCAGGCTCCTTGGAGGAGGCAGGATCTGAGCTGGAACCTGCAGCATAAGCCGGGGACAGGGGTTCTGGCAGAGGCACAGCCCAGGCAAAGGCCTGGAGCCAAGGGAGCAGCCACGGCTGGGCCCAAGGGCTGCCAGGTGCTGGGCTGGAGGGGCCTGGGAGTCGCCAGAGCCCGTCACACAGGGCCGGCCGTCAACGAGGGAAGGCTGGCCCTGACCTCAAGGGCAACCGGGGGGCGTCTGAGCAGGAGAGGGCCAGGGCCTGGTGGGGGAGCAGGGAGAGAGGATGAGATGCAAGAGCAAGTGTAAGCCCTTGTGTGTGCACACACACACCATACACACAACACACACATTCATACTGCCCACAGGAGTGCTCCCAGAGGAAATGTCTCCACCACCCAAGTTTTCCCTTTCAAAGCTCCAGGAGCCCAGCCCCACCAGCCTCAGTCCTGGGAGGGAAACCATAGGTTTTCACTTTTTTCACGTGGTGAGAGGGGCCAGGACTTCTGTGAGAGACACCGAGAGGCCCTGACCAGCCTCCCGCAGCTCCTCCTAAGTCCCTGGATCGCCCAGGACAGGGATTCTCCTGAGGAGAGGATGGAAGCAGGGATGGGGGTTGCTGAGAGATGCCTGTCTAGTCCCCTCTTAACCCCTCATTTACAGTGCAGATGTGCAATAAGTCTTCAATGAACGTTCTATCAGTGGATGGGTGGACGGATGGGACGGAGCCGGGGAGGACGGGTGGATGGATGAATTGATGGGTGGATGGGTGGGTGGATGGATGGGAAAGAGGGAGGGAGACTGGCTGGATGGGAGGATGGGTGGATGGATGGATAGCTAGAACACAATCCTAAGAACACTGATCTTAGAAGAAAATACAGGGCCACCATGATTCTGAGCTCAGTTATCCGAGCTGTTCTCCTACCTTTTCCCTGCATCCCACTCCCCTCTCCTCCTCCCGTCTTAGCCTCCACGCCCCCCAGAGATAGCAAGTTCAAGACCTGCCCATCCCACTGGACTAGGAGGAAGCAACCCTTCCTTCAGAACGGCCGGAACGAGCTCCCTCCAGAGTCTACCTCCTGGCCCCTCTGAGGCTGCTGCATCAGCTGGAAGGAATTCCCTGCTCCTTCTCCTCCAAACGTGTAAGCCCTGGGTCCTCATCTCCAGACAAATGCCCTCAGTCCCCTTACGGCAGAAGTTGTAAAGGTGCAGCCCACAGCCTGGATTCAGTCCAGAAATGTGTTTGGTTTGGTTAATCGTGTTTTCCTAAAAACAAACTGAATGCATGTTTAGACATTTGGGGAAATTCACACAAAATCTTGGATGGCATCACCAACTCAATGGACATGAGTTTGAGTCAACTCCGGGAGTTGGTGATGGGCAGGGAGGCCTGGCAGGCTGCAGTCCACGGGGTCGCAAAGAGTTGGACACGACTGAGCGACTGAACTGAACTGAACACCAAACCTGGATTTCCCCCTCCTTCTCGTCTTGAGAAAGGGGAGAGTCTGGCCACTGGCAGCCTGCAGTCCTGCCTGGCAGCCCGGGGCAGGAGTGGAGTCACTGCCACCCCTCTCAGACGGGAACGAGCTGGCAGAGTCACAAGGTCCTCCGCCGGCCCTGAGGTCTCTGTGACCCGGCAGTTAAACACCTGTCAACATTTGTCATCCTACTTGTACTGGTGGGTTTTTTTTTCTTAAAGCAGAAAACTAGTTCCTTAGATAAAATTTCTACCAAAAATAGGCAATGAAAAAAAAAAAACCTCCCAAAAAGAAAAGAAAAGAAAAAAAGAAAACCAGGAAGAACCACGAGATTTCACACTGTGGACGTGACACCCTTTCTAAGGCTCCTTCACTTTGAAATAAAACCTAACAGCTGACGACAGGCAGGAAGTCATTACATGACCTGTAAATACATGTTTGGCCCATAGGTGGCGCTAAGGGCCAGACAGAAAAAGCTGGAATAAGGCTGGGAATAAGAGGTCTGTGTGCTCACTCCCTCACTCACGTCCAACTATTTGCCACCCCTTGGACTGTAGCCCCGCAAGCTCCTCGGGCCATGGGATTTTTCAGGCAGGAATACTGGAGAGGGTTACCAATTCCTCCTCCAGGGAATCTTCCCGACCCAGAGATCAAACCTGCGTCACCTGCATTATCAGTGATAAAGAGTCCTGGGAAGCCCCGGGGACATCACAGTAAATGCGGGGTCAGGAAAGGCCTCCCTGAGGAGATAACCCTTGAGAAGAGACTTGAATCAAGGGAGGCGGGAGCCGTGCAGACATGTAGAGAACAGCATTCTTGGGCAAGGGAACGGAAACTGCAAAGGCCTTGAGGCGGGAGCGTGTCTGGCCTGTTCAGCAAGGAGGCTGGTGAGGTGACCCCAGAGGAATCAAAGTCCGAACTCTGGATGGGACTGAGCGGGGCTGGGGCGCACGCAGGACGGGCAGGATCCCGTGAGCTAGGCTCCGTGAAGACACGCCTCCCCGTCTGCGCACCTGTCGTCCAGCTCGCCCACTGCCCCAGGGGCTGCAGATGGTGCCGGAACGGCCGTAGGCTGCTGCCAAGCCGGGAGGCAGGAGCTGCAGCCAGGGCTCAGGCCTTGAAGACGCAGGAATCCACTTAAAACTGCCCCCGGCGCTGAGCCTGCTCTTACCACGGACCTAAACAAAAGACTCCCTTGGACTGCAAGGAGATCCAACCAGTCCATCCTAAAGGAGATCAGTCCTGGGGGTTCACTGGAACGACTGATGTTGAAGCTGAAACTCCAATACTTTGGCCACCTGATGCGAAGAGCTGACTCATTGGAAAAGACCCTGATGCTGGGAAAAATTGAGGGCAGGAGGAGAAGGGGATGACAGAGGATGAGATGGTTGGATGGTATCACTGACTTAATGGACATGGGTTTGGGTAGACTCCAGCAGTTGGTGATGGACAGGGAGGCCTGGCGTGCTCCGGCTCATGGGGTCACAAAGAGTCAGACATGACTGAGCAACTGGACTGAACTGAACTGAAACAGACCCAGCTGCCACCACACGGCCCCTACCTCCCCCAGAGCCTCAGCTTCTCCTCTGACTTCTCTGCCGTCACAAGCATACAGGATGGCAGGAACCAGGAGATCCGGGGGCTCCCCACTGTGATCTTGCTGTGGAGGGCCTCTCTGGACCTCAGTCTCCCCACCATACGATGACAGGGGTGGACCAGACCAGCATCACCCAGACCAGTCACAGCCCTTGAAGGTGTCTGCACCAGTCCAGGGTGAAATGAGAAAAAGTGAACCCAGCAAGGGTTGTGCTTGAGGGTGTAGGCTCTGCAGCCAGCCCTCCCAGGGCCCCAGCTGTGAGATTCTGGGCAAATGACCTAGGCTCTCCAGGCCTTAGTTTTCTCATCCATCAAATGGGGTTTCTGAGGCACCTGCTTCATAGAGCTTTTGTGCAGATTGAATGATTAGCACCCATTGAGCCTACATGTACACAGGTGTCATAACCGTCCCAGGGTACTCATGTGTGTCAGGAAATGCCTGTCCTTTATTCTGAAACCGTGCTGCTGTAATTTTTTCGAGCAGTTGAAATCTCTTGCTTTTACGAGGTGCTGGTCATTAATGGTGCCACCAAAAATTAATGCACTGTCCTTCCTGAACCTCTTTTCCTCACTACCTGTGGCCATGCTCCTCCCTCCATCAGGCCATCAAGTCCTTCAGCAGGTCCCATCAACCTCATCCCCCAGAGTGAAGCGAAAGTGAAAGTCGCTCAGTCATGTCCGACTCTTTGTAACCCCATGGACTGTCCATTCTCCAGGCCAAGATACCGGAGTGGGTAGCCTTTCCCTTCTCCAGGGGATCTTCCCAACCCAAGGATTGAACCCAGGTCTGCACTGCAGGCAGATTCTTTACCAGCTGAGCTATCAGGAAGCCCAAAGCTGCCCCCGTTCTCCCCATGGCCTGGTCCGGAGCACCATCCTCTCACCTGGGCAGCTACAGCAGCCTTCTAACAGGTCCCCCGGCCTCTCTTTTGTTGTCACCCACCCAAACTATGATCCAGTCTCCATCTGGCAGACAAAGAGAGCTTTTAAAACTCTAAGTCCAGGACTTCACCAGTGGTCCAGTGGTTAAGAACCCGACTTCCAATGCAGGGGACACAGGTTTGCTCCCTGGTTGGAGAATTAAGATCTGGGGAACTAACATGCCATGGGGCTACGGAGCCTGCACATCACAGTGAAGATCCTGCGTGAAGCAATGAAGATCCCACGTGCACAGCTAAGACCCAGCACAGCCAGAGAAATAAATACATATTCAGAAAAACAGTTCTAAGTCCAATAGTGTCACGTCCCCTGCTTACACCCCCAATGTCACTCATCTTACTTAGAATAAATTCCATAGCTTTGAGGTTCTGTGAGACCTGGTTTCTGCCAGCTTCATCCTCATTGCCCTGCCCCATCTCCTCAGCTCATTAGGCTCCAGTCACACTGGCCCTCTTTTCCAAGCATCTGGGTGACCAGCAAGGCCCCTTTCCTGGCCTGTGTCTCCTTTATGGCCCATAGGCTGAGGACCAGGCGACCACTTGGAGTTCCAGGTACAAAATGTCATCTTGCAGCCTTGGCTTTGGAGCATCCCAAACTGCTTCTGCACCCATAAAGTCCTCTTGGTCCCCTTGGCCACTATTCATGGTGGTCCAGAGTGCTGGGCTCACCTGAGCAGGAAGCTGTAGGAGAACTCGAGGAGCCCCATCTCATGCCAGCCACTGCCCGCCTCCATGGTGTCACCCAGCAGTACAGTGCGGAGGTTGGTATACATGGCATCCGTGAGCGCCTGCAGTTCTTTGTGGAGGAGAGTCCTGGGGCAAGGAACAAAGGAGGGAGAGTGTAGCTTCCAAAAATACATATATATGCACATAAGCACCTCCTTCCCCAGACCTCAAGAATCCCAGGGCTCCCGTCCTCTTTGGATGACCAGCTTAAACAGAATGGTATTATTATTTCTATCACTGTCGACAACAGCAACAGTTACTATTTATCGTGCCAAGCACAATGATCTCACTTCATCTTTTGACCACACTAGGGACAGCAGTTACTATTATGATACCCACTTTACAGATGGAGAGACTGAGGGACAGAGAAGACAGTAACTTGCCCAAGGTCACTCAGACAGTAAGTGATAAGAGCTGAGACTGAAACCCTGAGCTGCCCAACTCCAAAGTGTGAATGCTTAACTATGATAGTCACCCCTGCTTAGATAGGGAACCCATAGACTTACCAGAAGAGGTATAATTAAGAAACCAACCATTTCTCCTTGAGATTCAAAGTTAGGGAGATCTGTTTGGATAAAGTGTCCCCAACCAAGGACTGCTGATAAGACAGGACTCCGAGTGAAGGCTACGTGCAGAGTAAGGGAATTTGGCTGGTGATCTGGTCTCATTATTTATGTACCTAGGATTCTGCGGAGAGGACCAGTTCTGGGAGAACGAGTGGCTGGAGCTAGAAGCCTCTCTGTACTGAGCCTCCACAACATTCAACACTGAGCCATGACTGAGCATATGATTAGAAGCTGGGAAAGATGAGGTCTTCTATCTAAGTTTAAGGCCCCTCTACGGTTTGCAAGAACCTAGACCACAAAGGGTACCACTGCGTCAAGTGAAGAGTCCACGGGGTGGTGCAGAGCCAATGTTCAACAGCGCCACCTGGTGGCAACCACAAGAACAGTACTAGTGTGACAATCAGGCGCTCCAGCTCTCTGTCGCCTCCTGCTGTTTGGAAATAGGATAGATCCCTTTAGATAGAGCAAGCCCCTGTTGTTTTTTTTGAGAATTCAAGATGGGAAAACTTCCAGGGGCGTTTTGTGAACTTCCAGATAATAAAAGCTTTTGGATGTTTCATTACTGGAAAAAACAATATACATGACCCACGTGAGACAATATGTTAAAGGGCTTAACTCAAGGCTTGGCACCTGGGAGCTGGCTCAGTGATCAACACTGATCACTCTACTCCAAGCGTGAGTCCTCACTGGGGACTGCAGTCATCAACAGATACAGCAGCCATGCCCAGAGGACCTCATGCCAGCTTGTGAGAAAAGCCCAGAAGCTCTTGGGAGCAGACACTGGAGGAAACTGGGATCTTCCCTGGGTCAGGGGATAGCAGGCAGTGAACTAACTGTGGACTCTTGTTGCTAATGGGACCGTTGGAATAGCGGGATCCAGGACACTCAGGCTCAGGAATACTCCTAAAATCTGCTCCACAAAGCCAAGGTCAGACTGAGTACTGCCTCTCATCAACATTCACCTTATGATGCTGGCCTCTCCTCAGCTTTAGCGGTCCTGCAAAACCCAGACCCCTAGACGCTTTTCCTGACTCCAGGAGGTGACTCTTTCTAGAGATGACCGCCAGGCCATATGCACTCTTTAGGCGCACATGCAGTCTTTTCTCCTCAGTATCTCGTGGGGAGGAGAATGGGCTGTGGACACAGCAGACCCGGGTTCAAATCCCAGCTCTGCCACTTGCTAGTAGTTGACCTTGGGTATGTCATGTCACTTCTCTGACCCTCAGTTTCCTCATCTGTAAAATATGGATTAAAAACATACCTACCTCTAAGGCTGTTGCACAGATATGAACACGTGCCTATCAAAACACCTGGCATTTGGCAGATGTCTTCAAAGGGAAGCCACCAGACTTCCCCGGTGGCTCAGAGGGCAAAGCGTCTGCCTATAATGCGGGAGACCTGGGTTCGATCCCTGGGTCGGGAAGATCCCCTGGAGAAGGAAATGGCAACCCACTCCGGTACTCTTGCCTGGACAATCCCATGGATGGAGGAGCCTGGTAGGCTACAGTCCATGGGGTTGCAAATTGGTGTCATTCTGTGCTTGTGAATCTAAGACAACGACCAGCGTGTAAGTGAAGACAGCAGATGTGCTCACAGGTCCTTCTGTCCGTGTGAACATCCTTTATGTTTCGGGACCTGCTGTGTGACCTCAGGCAAGTTGCTTCTCTTCTCTGAGCCCCCGTGTCCTCATCTATAAAATGGGGCCATAAGTTACCCTTCAGAATTGCTAGGAAGTCTCATGAGATCATATGATGCCCAGCACAGAGTATGGACTCAAAAACATTAATCACCCTACCTCCATTTGACAGATGCAGAAACAGAGGCTCAGAGAGGGTGGGTGACTTGCCCAAAGTCACAAAGATAAGCAGTGGGAAAGCTGGGATTTGAATCCATGTCTGGCTGACACCAACCCCAGTCTTCCTCTAAAAAATCAGCCCTGCCTCTTGAAAAGGAAAGAATTCTTCATTTCAATTCCCTGCGTTTTGTTTTTTGCTTTGTTTTCTAAAAACAAAACATCTTTTTTTTTTTTTTTTTTGGTCACACCACAAGGCATGTGAACCCATGTCCCCTGCATTCTGGCAAGGAGTCTTAACCACTGGACCACCAGGGAAGTCCAAAATGAAATGTCTTTACTGGACACCTGATTTGGAGACCGGTTCAGCCCATGCAGGACTTGAACCACACAGGTAGAAGCCGACTGCCCACCCTGGCCCACCCATCGGGTGCTGTCTGCGGCCACTCACGGTTTCATCTTGGACTTTTCATCACCGGGGTTATAATGTGGAAGCTGCACGTCGAAAATCCTCTCCATGAGGAAGACGGCATAGGCGTGGAAGTCCAGCCTGCTGCGGGGCTCCCACACCACCGCGTCGTAGGAGTGGGGATCCAGGAGGACCGTAATGTACCTGCCGCCCACCAGCACCTGGGGAGCGGGCGGGGATGGAGTGAGGAGCACAGCCATGTGCAACATTGGTTCTCAGGGACCGAGGCTTCCCTGTGCCAGGCACGGGCCCCACCAAGTACGTTACAGACAAGGTCCCCTCATCTGCCCCTCACAACCACCCTGGGAGGCAGGGACTAGCATTCACCCACTTAAAGCTGACATGTGAGGCTTAGAGAGGGCACAAATTGTGCCCAAGATGACACAGCTGAGAAGTGGCAGAGCTGGGACTGGGATTCGGCACTTTTTTGCACTAAAGTTTATGCTCTTAACTTCCTCACTTGTAAGCATCTGCCTTGCTTGTCTTGGTGGTTGCATTTCCAGCAGCCAGGAGACAGTCTGTCCACAGAGGGCAGCAGATGGACCTGTGAGCATCACAGGTGGAGGGACTGGATGGATGGAAGGATGCATGGATGGATGGATGGATGATGTTGGTAGATAAATGCTGGTGGATACATCATAGGTTCGCGTGGGTGAATGTATGAATGGGTTAATGAATGGAAGGACAGAAAGAGTGATGGACAAATGGATGAACTGGGTGGATGAAAACATGGATGGATGGATGGATGGGTTAAAGAATGTTGGTGGATAAATGGTAGTGGGTCCATTACAGGGGTGTGCGTGTGTGTGTGCATGGATGGAAGGAAGGAAGGAATTGTTGGGTAAATGCTAGTGGATGTGAAAGCACTATCTACTTCTTGGGGAGGCTGAACTCTGTATATAACACACTACTCAAGATGGGAAGGAAACTGGAGAACCGCGATCCTGTAGTCAACAAAGGTAAGGTATTTCCCCTCAGACGTCGGTGGAGGGTGTCACAACTGTAACTACCCACTGTCTTGGCCCTGTTTTCAAAATGTGGTCCAGGAGTCATGTTAATCAAATTCTTTTAAAATGCAGGCCCAATACCCAAGGAAAAAAATGCTACTGGATGGATAGTTAGATGGGTGGATAAGTGGAAGGACAGATCACTGAATATACACTGGATGGAAAGATGGATGGATGGGTGGCCACAAGTTGGTTACAAACTAAACGTACGAATGAATGTTGGGTAGACAGATGGAAGCGTGCTAAGCGGACGTTGAGTCAACAGATTGAAAGGAATGTTGGATAGATGAAAGTTAGAAGGATACATGGAAGTGGACGGATCAGGTGACTGTTTGGATGCTGAAGTGGTGGATGGAGAGAGATATAAATAGATGTGTATGAAGCGGACAGACACTGGATGTTGAAAGGATGGATAATCGAATGCTGGGTGGCGGTGGCAGATGAATGGCAGCATGGGCAGGTAAGCAGAAGAATGGAAACTGGCGGAAATTGAATCTGTGGACGGAGGGTGGAGGGATACTGGGTCCATGAGTGGAAGAATACCAGATAAATTTGAGTAGACAGATGGAGGATTGGATGACAAATAAATGAATAGACAGATAATGGATATTTAGAAAGGTGGATAGAGGTTTGATGGAAACGGAATATATGAATGAATACTAGATAGATACTAAGATGGAAGAAGGCTGCTTAGATACTGGGCAGAGAGGCAGAAGGATAAGATGTTGGATGGGTGGATATGTGATAGATGGAAGTTGAATGAATGGATAGAGGTCAGTTAGATGAACGTATATGTTAGATCTTGAAGGCACAGCGGGGTGTTGGGAAGATGCTGAGGGGTAATGAAGGGATGTGTGTTACGTAAGTGTCGGACATACAGTTGGACAGGCATACAGAAAGTTGGCTGGACCACTGGACAGTTAGCATATGGATGGATATTGAAGAAATCAGTAAACAGCAGGTACACCTGATCCAGTTGCTCATCCCCTTCCTTCCCAAGAGGCACTTACAGTAAAGATGTCACCATGCTTCTCCTTCATCCTAGTGAGGAAGCCGGCAGCATCTTTTCCAAACTCCAAGGCGTGGCCCAGCCAAGGGATACTGCCCAGGTCCAGGGGAGGCTCGCCAGGTCGCCTGCAAAAGTCACGGCACTTGTCACCATTGGATAAAGCCGAGAAGATAAAGAGTGCAGTGCTGAGACCTTGGGAAGCCTGGGGCGCCGCAGTCCATGGGGTCACAAAGAGTGGGACATGACCTAGTGCCTGAACAACAACAAGGCCTCCCTGAGGAGACATTTGATCAAAGACTTGAGGGCGGAGAGGGAAGGACCACACGGATGGCTAGAAGGAGAGCTCCCAGGCAGACAGAGCAAGTGCAAAGGCCCTGAGGTTGGATCATGCCTGGTGTGTTCGAAGAACAGTGAGGGGGCCAGTGTGGCTGGATTGGCAGAAGCAAGAAATAGCAGAAGTTGAGCCAGGGTGGTAACAGAGGCCAGACCACATGGTGTCTTGCAGGCAACGCTGGGGTCTTTAGCTTTTTCTCTAAGTGAGGTGGGAGCAGAGGAGGGATAGGATTTGGCTCAGGTTTTTACAAGATTCCTTTTACTGCTGAGTAGGGAATTGACCACAGGGGGCTGAGAGTAGAAGCTGGGGAACCAGTTGATGTTGTAACATATCAGGGGGTCCAATCAAGGTGGTCATCTCCCTGCAGGTGTATAAGGATACAGAGCTCTCTGTTTGAGCCAGCAAGGACCAGGGTCCTGGTCATCTCATACTTCCTGTCATGTAGGTTGGAGAGCATGGCAACAAACAAAACGAATAACCCAGTTTAAAAACACACAGAGGAATCTGCATAGACAGTTCTCCAAGGAAGATACGCAAATGGTCAGTAAGCACATGGAAAAAACGCCCCGCATCATGAATCACCAAGGAAACGCAAATCAAAACAACACGCAGGACCACTTCAAATCCACTAAGATGGCCATCATTATAAAGACAAAAAAAGGAAAGCAAGGGCTAGCAAGAAGGTGGAGAAATGGAATCCTCATGTATTTCTGGGGGGAATGTACAATGGTGCAGCTGCTCCAGAAACGAAACTGGCAGTTTCTTGAAAGGAAGAGTGACTATATGACCCAGCAATAGATCCCAAAGAACTGAAAACACATGTTCATACATCAGTTCCGTTCAGTCACTCAGTCGTGTCCGACTCTTTGCGACCGCATGAATTGCAGCATGCCAGGCCTCCCTGTCCATCACCAAATCCCAGAGTTCACTCAAACTTACGTCCATCGAGTTGGTGATGCCATCCAGCCATCTCATCCTCGGTCGTCCCCTTTTCCTCCTGCCCCCAATTCCTCCCAGCATCAGAGTCTTTTCCAATGAGTCAACTCTTCCCATGAGGTGGCCAAAGTATTGGAGTTTCAGCTTTAGCATCATTCCTTCCAAAGAACACCCAGGGCTGATCTCCTTCAGAATGGACTGGTTGGATCTCCTTGCAGTCCAAGGGACTCTCAAGAGTCTTCTCCAACACCACAGTTCAAAAGCATCAATTCTTTGGCGCTCAGCCTTCTTCACAGTCCAACTCTCACATCCATACATGACCACAGGAAAAACCAGAGCCTTAACTAGATGGACCTTTGTTGGCAAAGTAATGTCTCTGCTTTTCAATATGCTATCTAGGTTGGTCATAACTTTTCTTCCAAGGAGTAAGCATCTTTTAATTTCATGGCTGCAGTCACCATCTGCAGTGATTTTGGAGCCCCCCAAAATAAAGTCTGACACTGTTTCCCCATCTATTTCCCATGAAGTGATGGGACCAGATGCCATGATCTTCGTTTTCTGAAAGTTGAGCTGTAAGCCAACTTTTTCACTCTCTTCTTTCACTTTCATCAAGAGGCTTTTTAGTTCCTCTTCACTTTCTGCATAAGGGTGGTATCATCTGCATATCTGAGGTTATTGATGTCTTTCCCGGCAATCTTGATTCCAGCTGGTGCTTCTTCCAGCCCAGCATTTCTCATGATGTACTCTGCATAGAAGTTAAATAAGCAGGGTGACAATATACAGCCTTGACGTACTCCTTTTCCTATTTGGAACCAGTCTGTTGTTCCATGTCCACTTCTAACTGTGGCTTCCTGACCTGCATACAGA
>SJYQ01001373.1:4283-36806 GCA_006410935.1 Redunca redunca
GCAGATTCTTTACTGTCTGAGCCACCAGGGAAGCCCCCTCCAAATATATGGAGTTTTTAGAAATAATCATTTTATTATTGATTTTTAACTTAAGTGTGATGTGGTCAGGGAATCTTTGACCACATCACACTTAAGTTAAAAATCAATAATAAAATGATTATTTTTTAAACTCCATATATTTGGAGAATTTTTTAGAAACCTTAAAGTTATAAGAAGAAATCCCAATTAAAATATATAATATTAGATTTGAGAAGTAAAAAAAATGCTATACATATTTAGAAAATTTACACAATACATGTAAACAGATAACATATGCTTTTTACACTAGAAAATAAGAAATACTGAAAATCAATTATATAAGTGACCAGCTAATACATTAGAAAGAAACAAGAGAATAAATTCAAAGTACTAGAAGGAAGAGGATAACAAAATCAGAGAATAAATTAGTAAAACAGAAGATGTGATTCATATGGCCAACAAAACTAAGATTAGATCTTTGAAAGTGAAAGTCACTCAATCGTGTCCGACTTTTTGTGACCCCATGGACTATACAGTCCCTGGAATTCTCCAGACCAGAATACTGGAGTGGGTAGCCTTTCCCTTCTCCAGGGGATCTTCCCAACCCAGGGATCAAACCCAGGTCTCTCATATTGCAGGAGGATTCTTTACCAACTGAGCCACAAGGAAAGCCCAGATCTTTGAAAACACTAGTGAAAAAATTCTGTGAGTCTGATCCAGATAGAAGAGAAATAGCAACAAATAAATAATGTTAGGACTAGAAGGGGAAACATAACAAAGTACAACAGAGATACAAGAAATTAGAAAATATAATGAACTTTATTTCAAAAATGTTTTAGACAACAGAATGAAAAGACAAATCACAGACTTGGAGGAAATCTCAGCAAAATACATATTTAATAAAGGACTGTTATCCAGAATATAGAGAGAACTTTTGAAATTCAATAACCCAGTTAAAAAGTGAGCAAAAGATCTAAATAGACATCTCAAAGAAGTTATATGATATCCAAGTAAACATATGAAAAGATTATCAACTTTACCTGTTGTTTGGGAATTGTAAATTAAAACAACAATGAGATACCAGTACTTCATTGAATCACTAAATTCTATTAGAATGGCTAAAATCCAAACACTATAACAGCAAGTGCTTCTGAGGATACCCAGCAACAGTAACTCTCATTCATTGCCGGCTGGAATGCAAAATAGTACAGTTCCTTCTGAAGATAATTTGTCAGTTTCTTAACAAAGTTAAACATAGTTTCGCCACTCAATCCAGCAATCATGCTCCTAGGTATTTACACAAATGAGTTGAAAACTTAATCCACACAAAACTTGCACATAAATGTTTACAACAGCTTTCGTCATAAATTGAGAGCAACCAAGATGTTCTTCTACAGGTGAATGGGTAACCAAACTGTGTTACATCCATACAATGGAGTATTATTCAATGACAAAAAGAAAATAACTGTCAACCCACAAGAAGGAATCTTAAATACAGGTTGCTAAGTGAAAGAAGGCGATCTGAGCAGGGTACATACTGTGTGATTCCAGCTACTGTACATGACATTCTGGAAAAGGCAAAAGTATGGTGGCAGTAAAAAGATCAGTGGTGGCCAGAGGGCTACCCAGTGGTGGGGAAGAAGACAGGGTGCATAGGTGGAGGGAGCACTGAGGATTTTTAGGGCAGTGAAACTATTCTGTATGGTACTGAATGACATGGTATTCTGTATGGTACTGTATGACATGATGCACGTGTCAAAACCCATAGGATTGTGCAACACAGGAAAATCCTAAACTATGAAGTTAGCAATAATGTCAATGTTGGTTCATCAGTTGTAACAAACATACCACACCAGCGGAAAATTTTAATATTATAATAGGGAAGCTGTGTGGGGTGGGCTTAAAACTCAACATTCAAAACACGAAGATCATGGCATCTGGTCCCATCACTTTATGGCAAGTAGATAGGGAAAAAAATGGGAACAGTGAGAGACTTTATTTTTGGGTGGGCTCCAAAATCACTGCAGATGGTGACCACAGCCATGAAATTAAAAGATGCTTGCTCCTTGGAAGAAAACCATGACCAATATAGACAGCATATTAAAAAAGCAGAGACATTGCTTTACCAACAAAGGTCCATCTAGTCAAAGCTATGGTTTTTCCAGTAGTCATGTATGGATGTGAGAGTTGGACTATAAAGAAAGCTGAGTGCCAAAGAATTGATGTTTATGAACTATGGTGCTGGAGAAGACTCTTGAGAGTCCCTTGGACTGCAAGGAGATCAAATCAGTTGATCCTAAAGGAAATCAGTCCTAAATATTCATTGGAAGAACTGATGCTGAAGCTGAAACTCCAGTACTTTGGCCACCTGATGCAAAGAACTGACTCATTGGAAAAGACCCTGATGCTGGGAAAGATTGAGGGCAGGAGGAGAAGGGGATGACAGAGGATGAGATGGTTGGATGGCATCACCGACTCGATGGACATGAGTTCGATCAAGCTCCAGGAGTTGGTGATGGACAGGGAAGCCTCAAGTGCTGTGGTCCATGGGGTCGCAAAGAGTCGGACACAACTGAATGACTAAACTGAACTGTAGGGGTTGGGGGAAAGGCATGTAGGAACTCTGTACTTTCTATTAGAATTTTCTCTGACTCTAAAACTGCTCTATAAATAAAGTCAATTAGGAGAAGGAAATGGCAGCCCACTCCAGCATTCTTGCCTGGAGTATCCCAGGGATGGGGGAGCCTGGTGGGCTGCCGTCTATGGGGTCACACAGAGTCGGACACGACTGAAGTGACTTAGCAGTAGCAGCAGTAGCAGTTACAAAAGAGAGAGTGATCATGCTGTGAACTGCTTGATTTATCTGAAATGTAATTAATTGATTCCAAGGACAACTTAATGCCAAGCACAGGGATGTCATGTACAGAAAATTCAAGAGTAACTGTGGCAAAAGTGCTAGTGGCCTACCCAATATCCATTCTCCTCTCTACTTAGTAACAGTAGTCAGTGTATTACATGCATTAAACAATACATTTTTCTGTCTCCATTGTGATTAGGTATGGTGGCCATGTGATTAAGTTCTGGCCAAAGAGGTATAAACAAGTTATAAATAAGTTTTTGCACTTGACTTTGGGTAAAGTTATTTAAAAGGTCCTTTTTGGGGGGAGGGGGGAGGGTGCTTTTTATCATTATCCTTCTTTCTTGCTGAGAGTAAAACCTGATGGCTAGAGCTCCACAGCCTCCTGCCACCACAATGGCACCTTGAAGATGGAAGCCAGATGCCTAGAAAGGGGGAGTGGAGAGGGTGAAGAAGCCTGGATTTCTGATGTCTTCTGCAGTTTCTGTACCAACCCTAAGTTTAGGTTACTTCTGGACTTCTTTTACATGAGAAAATTAATTTTTTTAAGTCATGCAGTTGTCTTTGCTACTATCAATAGAACCCAATCCCTAAGTGATACAGGAAATGAAAGATACTAATAATGAATGCATATCACACAGGTCAACTAAAATCTGCTGAATACAGTGCCCAGTAGATGTACAATAAAGGTGAAAACCATTTATTCAATTTGTTTAGTGTGTTGAAGATAAAGGTCAAAACTTAGAGGGAACCACTAAATAGGCTTATTCAATATCCTGTTTCCTTCCATTGAAATTCTGTCATTCCTTTCTGCCCACTGATTCTTTCTATAAACTTTTCTAATATTTTAGGTATTATACAGATTATAGTAATATTCAGCTATGCACTCAAGAAGCTTACAAGCTAGCTGGGGACGCAAAAAAAAGACTTTACTGTCAGCAAGTGAGAAAAGGCATCCTTTCTTGGTGGTTTAGAGACTCAGAACTCTTTTTTCTCCTAAGGAAGTGGAATGAGACTATCTCTTGGGAAAAATACCCATATTCATTTAGAAGAAATCCATGAAGGCCCCTTAGAGTAAGGGTGAGATACATACACACCCACAATGAGACAAGTTCACCTAACAACAGGGGTTGAAAGCTGAATCTTCTTGGAAGAAAGACACCAGGGAGGAGAGACTGTGGGAGAGAAAGAGTGTTTAAAATGTTCGGAGATGGGATTTTAAGTTCCTTATGAGAAGTGTGTGCATGTTATGCAACCTCATCTTCTCTTCCTCGTAGGTAGGTGTCCATAAAGTCTCTATCATTCTCTAATGTTTTTGTTCCAGGAGATTCATTAGAGGAATTTGAACAGGTATTGAATTTTGCATCCAGGATTGCAGGAGGAAAAGACAAATGTTATTTGGGGCTTTTTGGAGCTGGGGTAAAGAGTAGGGTAGACTCTAACATCTAGGTCACAGAGAAAAGAGCACAGAAACAGACCTCCAGTTAAATGATGGATTGAGCCATATGTAACTCCACTTCCTCCTGAAATCTCTCTTTAAAAATGGGAAAACACAAACCTTCAAGGTAAAAAGATATAGAAAAAAAAGAAAACCCCCTAAATGAGAAAAAAAACTGAAGCTATTTATTCAGAACTTGCTATAGGAGGGAGTCAGCCACCATCACTTGTGTTTGGCAAAGATTCAAAGGCAGGCAGAGAATTGGGGAATCTTTATAATGAAAAAACGAGAAGGCTTTAGATCTATTCTGAATGGAGGTCATTGTACTGGGGAAGTTCAGTTCAGTTTACTTCAGTCGCTCAGTTGTGTCCTTTGCAACCTCATGAACCACAGCATGCCAGGCCTCCCTGTCCATCACCAGCTCCCGGAGTCTACCCAAACTCATGTCCACTGAGTCGGTGATGCCATCCAACCATCTCATCCTCTGTCATCCCCTTCTCCTGCCCTCAATCTTTCCCAGCATCAGGGTCTTTTCCAGTGAGTCAGTTCCTCGCTTTAGGTGGCCAAAGTACTGGAGTTTCAGCTTCAACATCAGTCCTTCCAATGAACACCCAGGACTGATCTCCTTTAGAATGGACTGGTTGGATATCCTTGTAGTCCAAGGGACTCTCAAGAGTCTTCTCCAACACCACAGTTCAAAAGCATCAATTCTTTGGCGCTCAGCCTTCTGTATAGTCCAACTCTCACATCCATACATGACTACTGGAAAAACCATAGCTTTGACTAGATGGACCTTTGTTGGTAAAGCAATGTCTCTGCTTTTTAATATGCTGTCTACATTGGTCATAACTTTCCTTCCAAGGAGTAAGCGGCTTTTAATTTCATGGCTGCAATCACCACCTGCAGTGATTTTGGAAGGGAAGTTAGGGATGGGCTAACTGGAAGCCAGGATTCTTATGTGATGATTGATTTAGCTTTCTCTGTTTGGTCCTGTATTGGAAGTGGGGGCCAGGTATAAGGAAGCTGACTCATTAATAAATTCTGACCATTCTCATGCCAGTTAGATGCTAACCACCTGGCTTCCTAAGCTGGTTGCTGTGGAGGTTCTGGGTCAGTGTTCTCTTGTCATACATGGAATGGTTATTTGTCCATTCACATGGTTGATTTCTCACAGAAGAGATGAAATCGCTAACATTTTGGAAGCTGGAAAGCAGAAGTGGGAACTGACTTATCAAACTCATCATCTATCAACAGACAGGCCAAGAGAAAGCCCCATTTGCCCCCAAAGAACCACTGAAAGACTTGAAAACGGGTACCTCAAGAAACAGGGGTAGGGGTTTCCCTGGTGGCTCAGTGGTGGGGAATCCGTTTGCCATTGCAGATGTCCCCAGTACAGGGGACACGGGGTTGATCCCTGATCTCGGGAGATCCCACATGCTGTGGAACAACTGGGCCCAGACACCACAACTATTGAGCTATGTTCTAGAACTGCAACTGCTGAAGCCCGTGTACCCTGGAACCTGTGCTCTGCAGTGGGAGAGGCCATGGCAATGAGAAGCCCATGCACCGTGAAGAGAATGACCCCTGCTAGCCGCAACTAGAGAAAAGCCTGAGCAGCAACAAAGACCCAGCACAGCCAAAAATAAATTTAAAAAAAAAAAAGAAGAAAAAGTGGGGTAAAGTTGGGACTAAAAGCATAATAATTGGTTAAAAGTGTACTTCAGAAGCAGACACCAGACTTCCTCCCTTACTTCCAAGTCACTCCCCTCCTGGCCCCTGCAGAAGGCTTAGGCTTGATTCCTTGGAGAGGGTAGAGGTGACTCTATCTAATTAAGGATAGGGGTGCCATACTAATGAGAATTCAGTGAAAAATCACTGAGACTCCTGCACTACTCTCCCGCATCAGCAACCAGTGTTAGAAACCAAATGCTGAAGAAAACTTCAGATAATTTTGATATGAGGACATATCAAATTTTCATTATCATCTTGCAATGAGGAAGAAGCTTTGTAGTAGGATATAAGGAAAAGTGTGAAATACTTTTAAATGGACAGAAAGATTACTGAGAAATTGGAGACTATGCATTGTTTTAAACAGTCTGATAAGCGGAGACTTCCCACTTATCAGATTCTATGGGATTTATACTTTTTTCTATCTTTGAACTATTTCACATCTCTGAGGAGATATAAGCTAATTTGTTAAAAATTGATAATAATGCAATTAATTATTGTCTTTAGATTTGCAAAAAAATCCTGTTAGGTAAAGCTTCTATTGACATCACTGTCCCCCTACATCCTCCAATAAGCTGGCTTTGCAAATACTAAGAAAATTGGTTTCAACAATTCTGATAGGCTTAGATACTTGGTCTGGCCTTTGGATTTTCCTTTGAACTGATTGTAACATCTTTTCCAGTACTCTCAATAATTAATAAGTTAAATCGTTGACACATTCATTTCATATTTGCATCTGAGTCTTTTTTTAACAATAATCCATTAAGAAATCAAATTCAAGGGTCTATTTTTAGTAGATATATTTGAGAGGAAGAGATTGGTTAGAAAATCATTTTAAATTAGATACAAAAATGAAAAAATATTTGGTAAAAATCACTATACTCTTAACTGAAAAGTGGGTGGATAACTGGTTTCTCAGAAGTTTTAATCCCATTAGATGTGAGTATTTAATCAGAAATTCTAATTTTTTCCTGGAAAGAGGCTGTATGTAAATTCCCTCATGGAAAAATTGCATCCTGGTCCTAGTTAGGACTCTTTTTACAGATGATGATTCCCAAAACTCCAGTCCAAAGCTGTGCCTCTAAATACTTGTCGTATCAGTGCTACACAAGATGCTGGTCTGAAATGAGAAATCAACCTTGCTCCAGAATGTAAATCAGCATTCTGCATCCTTCACTGAAAAATCTTCCAGCAAAAAAAAGTAAAGGGTGATTAACACGGTGCTTGCTACCGGAATTTATACTCTAGCAGAAGGTTTCATCATGTTCAGTTCAGTTCAGTTCAGTCACTCAGTCGTGTCTGACTCTTTGCAACCCCATGAATCGCAGCATTGCCAGGCCTCCCTGCTCATCACCATCTCCCGGAGTTCACTCAGACTCACGTCCATCGAGTCCGTGATGCCATCCAGCCATCTCATCCTCTGTCATCCCCTTCTCCTCCTGCCCCCAATCCCTCCCAGCATCAGAGTCTTTTCCAGTGAGTCAACTCTTCTGATGAGGTGGCCAAAGTACTGGAGTTTCAGCTTCAGCATCATTCCTTCCAAAGAAATCCCAGGGCTGATCTCCTTCAAAATGGACTGGTTGCATCTCCTTGCAGTCCAAGGGACTCTCAAGAGTCTTCTCCAACACCACAGTTCAAAAGCATCAATTCTTCGGTGCTCAGCTTTCTCACATCCATACATGACCACAGGAAAAACCATAGCCTTGATTAGACCTTAGTCGGCAGAGTAATGTCTCCGCTTTTGAATATACTATCTAGGTTGGTCATAACTTTTCTTCCAAGGAGTAAGCATCTTTTAATTTCATGGCTGCAGTCACCATCTGCAGTGATTTTGGAGCCCCCCAAAATAAAGTCTGACACTGTTTCCACTGTTTCCCCATCTATTTCCCATGAAGTGGTGGGACCGGATGCCATGATCTTCGTTTTCTGAATGTTGAGCTTTAAGCCAACTTTTTCGCTCTCCTTTTTCACTTTCATCAAGAGGCTTTTTAGCTCCTCTTCACTTTCTGCCATAAGGGTGGTGTCATCTGCATATCTGAGATGATTGATATTTCTCCCGGCAATCTTGATTCCAGCTTGTGTTTCTTCCAGTCCAGCGTTTCTCATGATGTACTCTGCATAGAAGTTAAATAAGCAGGGTGACAATATACAGCCTTGATGTACTCCTTTTCCTATTTGGAACCAGTCTGTTGTTCCATGTCCAGTTCTAACTGTTGCTTCCTGACCTGCATACAGATTTCTCAAGAGGCAGGTCAGGTGGTCTGGTATTCCCATCTCTTTCAGAATTTTCCACAGTTTATTGTGATCCACACAGTCAAAGGCTTTGGCATAGTCAATAAAGCAGAAATAGATGTTTTTCTGGAACTCTCTTGCTTTTTCCATGATCCAGCGGATGTTGGCAATTTGATCTCTGGTTCCTCTGCCTTTTCTAAAACCAGCTTGAACATCAGGAAGTTCACGGTTCACGTATTGCTGAAGCCTGGCTTGGAGAATTTTGAGCATTACTTTACTAGCATGTGAGATGAGTGCAATTGTGCGGTAGTTTGAGCATTCTTTGGCATTGCCTTTCTTTGGGATTGGAATGAAAACTGACCTTTTCCAGTCCTGTGGCCACTGCTGAGTTTTCCAAATTTGCTGGCATATTGAGTGCAGCACTTTCACAGCATCATCTTTCAGGATTTGAAATAGCTCAACTGGAATTCCATCACCTCCACTAGCTTTGTTCGTAGTGATGCTTTCTAAGGCCCACTTGACTTCACATTCCAGGATGTCTGGCTCTAGATGAGTGATCACACCATCGTGATTATCTGGGTCGTGAAGATCTTTTTTGTACAGTTCTTCTGTGTATTCTTGCCACCTCTTCTTAATATCTTCTGCTTCTGTTAGGTCCATACCATTTCTGTCCTTTATCGAGCCCATCTTTGCATGAAATGTTCCCTTGGTATCTCTAATTTTCTTGAAGAGATCTCTAGTCTTTCCCATTCTGTTGTTTTCCTCTATTTCTTTGCATTGATCGCTGAAGAAGGCTTTCTTATCTCTTCTTGCTATTCTTTGGAACTCTGCATTCAGATGCTTATATCTTTCCTTTTCTCCTTTGCTTTTCACTTGTCTTCTTTTCACAGCTATTTGTAAGGCCTCCCCTGAGAGCCATTTTGCTTCTTTGCATTTCTTTTTCATGGGGATGGTCTTGATCCCTGTTTCCTGTAATTACTTCTGATAGGCCCTGTGTCCCAAAACAGTCAAATTGGGGCTTATGGCTTCAACATATGAATTTGGGGAGAGTAGACAGGGGAAGAAACAATTTAGCCCATATAAATACCCTTGATATAGTTTGATGAATATGTCACTTTCCCTCTGTGCTCTTTGTCCCCAAAACTTATAACCCCAGTCAAATCATGAGGTAAATATCAAATGAATCCCAGTTGAATGATGTTCTATAAGATATTTAACCAATATTCTTCAAAACTACTAAGGTCACCCATGCACTTATGGTCAATTAATCTATGACCAAGGAGGCAAGAATATGCAATAGAGAAAAGACAGGCTTTTCAATAAGTGGTACTGGGAAAACTGGACAGCTATATGTAAAAACAATGAAATTAGAACATTCTCTAACACCATACACAAAAATAAACTCAAGATGGATCAAAGACCTAAATGTGAGGCTGGACTTTATAAAACTCTTAGAAGAAAACATAGGCAGAACACTCTGACATAATTGCCACAATATCTTCTTTGAACCACCCCTTAAAATAATGAAAATAAAAACACAAATAAACAAATGTTTATTTATTATTTGTTTATTATTATTAATTTGACCTAATTAAACTTAAAGGCTTTTGGGGAGTGCCCTGGTGGCCTAGTGGTTAGGATTCCAGCTTTCACTGCCAAGAGCCTGGGTTCAATCCCTGGTTGGGAAACTAAGATCCCACAAGCTGTGCAGCATGACCAAAAACATAGTCCCTAAAAAAAACAAAAAAATAGCACTACCATATTATCCAGCAATCCCACTCGGGCATATATTTGGAGGAAATCATAATTTGAAAAGATACACGCACTCCAGTTGCAGCTTCCCTGGTGGCTCATTTAGTAACTGTCCGCAATGCGAGAGACCTGGATTTGATCCCTGGGTCAGGAAGATCCCCTGGAGAAGGAAATGACTACACACTCCAATAGTCTTAACTGGAGAATTCCATGAACAGAGGAGTCTGGTGGGCTACAGTCCATGGGGTTGCAAAGAGTCGGACATGGCTGAGAGACTGACAGTATTCACTGAAGCACTATTTCCAGGAGCCAAGATATGGAGGCAACCTAAATGTCCATTGACAGAGAAATGGGTAAAGAATATGCAGTACAAATACACGATGGATTATTACCAGCCATTAAAAAAACAAAATAACTGAGTGAAGTAAGAAAGAGAAAGACATATCATATGATATCACTCCTATGTGGAATTTAATTTTAAAAACGAACTTATTTACAAAACAGAAAAAGACTTAACAAATATTGAAAACAAATTTATGGTTACTGAAGGGGAAACGTGGGGGGAGGGATAAATCAGGAGCTTGCGACTGACATACACACACTATTATATATAAGAGATATAACCAGCAAGGACCTACTGTATAGTACAGGGAACTATATTCATTATTGTGTGATAACCTACATGAGAAAGAATCTGAACAAGAATGAATATATATATATATATATATATATAAAACTGAATCACATTGCTGTACACCTGAAACTAACACAACATTGTAAATGAACTATACCTCAATAAAATTTAAAAAAAATAACTGCCAAGATCATCAAAAATAAGGAAAAGTCTGAGAAACTGTCACAACCAAGAATAGCATAAGAAGACATGTCAACTGAATGTATAGAGGATCCCCTGATGAGATCTTGGAACACAAAAGTAATCTGATGCATGGGTTTTAACAATTATGTACTGATATTGGGTTATTAGTTATGAAAATGTGGACTTTCTTAGTGGTCCAGTGATTAAGAATCTGTCTTCCAGTGCAGGAGACACGGGCTCCATCCCTGGTCTGGGAAGATTCCATATGCCGTGGGGCAACCAAGCCCAAGTGCCACAAGTACTGAACCCAACTGGCTTAGAGCAGGTGCTTCACAACAAGAGAAGCCCCACCGTAAGAAACCGCATCTAGAGAGTAGCCCCCACTTGTCGCAACTAGAGAAAACCCACACGCAGCAACAAAGACCCAGCATAGCCAAATATAAACAAATAAATAAAATTTAGAAATAAAAGAAAAATGTGTTATACTACTAAAAAAATATGACAAATGTACCATACTAAGATAGATGTTAATAATAGGGGAAATTGGATATGACATATATAGGAACTCTCTATCTTCACAAGTTTGCTGTAATCGAAATCTGTTCTAAAGTGAAAAATTTACTTAAAAAAAAAGACAATGTGGGAAGAATTATCATAATGAGCAGCAGGAATGAACTTTGATATGCAAGAATTTGGGGCAGTGACTGATTGATCCTGGTGTCCCAAGTTAAATGGACAGCTTAATAAAATGTTACTGGAATTCCATTTATGATTATGTCCTAGTAAGGCCCTGTGCTGGACCTGACATGGACTCTGGACAAAATACACACAAACCAACTCTGAAGGCACTGAAGAGCGATTAAAAAAAAAAGCAGATAGATTTTGACAGAGGGTCAACACCTAAAATATAGCAAGCAATATCATGGGTTGAATTTTCTATCTTTATAGTCTTGAACCTGAAGGCAGGCTTCATCCAGGGCTACTTACTTTAAGCGCTAAAACTCTGATAGAAAATTTACAGTCTTTCTGGCCCAAAGACCAGAGGAGAGAACTGGGGGGGAAACCATAACTGCTGGACAGTGAGAGAAGAATCCAAGAAAGGAGAGAACTAGAGAGAGTGAGCCACATAATTCGTGTTTAAACACTGTTCAACTTCTGGTGAACTCCTGAATTGTATATTTTGAGGGAAAACTGCAAACAGCCCAACCAAAGATAAAACAACAGAACTGAAATTTGTGCTGCAGCCCAAAAACAGAATTTGCAGTTTGAATCATCCATAATGGTAAGCTAAAACAACCACCACCACAAAACTGACACTCTATAAGAAAAACAGCTATCAGACATCTAATAGAGACTAGACAGAATAAAGTCCCCACAACAATTTAAAATTACTTGATGTATGAAGAAACAAGACCATGTATCACATCTTCCCAAGAGAAAAGACAATCAACAGAGGTGGATACCAATATAATACAGTTGATGCAATTAGCAAAGATTTTAAAGCAGAGATTATAGCCACTTTAAATGATATAAAGGGAATGCCCATAATCTACAGGAAAATAGGACATCTCAGCAGACAAACTGAAATGATAGAAAAGAACCAAGTGGGAATTTTGGAAAAGGAAAAAAAATTCTGAAATAAGAAATTTTCACTGGGTAAGTGTAATAACAGAGTCAAGATGATAAAAGAGTCAGTGTCTTAACTTGAAGACAGGTTAATAGGAATGGTCCAATATGACAAACTGAAATGAAAAATAATTGGAAGGAAAATGAACAGAGCTTCAGAGGTCACTGACAATATAGAAGAAAAACCTAATGTGTATTAAACTAGAGTCCCAGACAGACAGGAGAGAAAAAGAGGCAGAAAACAATATTTGAAGATACAATGATCAAATGATCAAAAATTTCCCAAATTTGTTGATAGACATACATTTACAGACCCCAAGATCTCAGTAAATGCCAAGTTGTATAAATTCAAAGAAAACCATGCGTAGGCATAGAATATTCAAACTGCTGAAAACCAAAGGGCATATTTTGAAAGTAACGAGAGAAAAATGACTCATCACACACAAGAGAATGAGGAGTCAAAAAACTACTAATTTGGGGGCTTCCCTGGTGGTCCAATGGTTAAGAATCTTCCTTGCAATGGAAGAAACATCAGTTTGATCCCTGGTCCAGAAAGACCCCACATGCCACGGAACAGCTAAGCCTGTGCGCCCTCACTTACCAAGCCCACGCACTGCAAGTACTCAAGCCTGCGTGCCTACAGCCTGTGCTCTGCAACAAGAGAAGCCACTGCAATGAGAAGCCTGCACACAGCAACTAGAGAGTAGCCCTCCTTGCTGCAACTAGAGAAAGCCCAAGTGCAGCAACAAAGACCCACCACAGTCGATGAACAATAAACAAATAAATACATCTAAAAAAAAACCCCAAAAAACAGCCTACTACTTTTCACTAGAAACGATGGAGGACAGAAGACAGTGGTCGTGCCATGCAGCTTGTGGGATCTTAATTCCACGACAATTTCAGTGAATTCTCTACAGTTTAGTCCTTGGTTTCAATATACGCAGGGAGGACCTTGAACTGAATGTGAGAGGTAAATAACATTGCCTACAGATAGATATTCTAACTATAACTCCATGGCAAGCATTCTTCCAGCCTCAGGACATTTGCACTTGCTATTTCCTCTGCTTGCTAGCCTCTTCCCCCAGATACACCTGAGGATTTCTCCTTTACCTCCTTTTAATCTTTATTCAAATGTTACTTTTCTTGGTGATGCTTTCTCTTTCCACCTTATTTAAATCTCAAAGTAGTTATCATCATACAACATATAATATAGTTTACCTTATTGACTTTTTGTACCCTTTGGAAAGTAAAGCAGGGAAGGACAGAGAATATTATCTAACTTGTTCAATGCTATACCCTCAGTGCATAGAACAAATAGATACTCAAGAGATATTTACTGACCAAAAACCACTATGCTATGCAGAAATTTTAAATAATGGGGTAGAGTTAAACTGTTATTCATGGTTTCCTCTCAGACGTTGAGGAAGAGCAAAAATACAGATTTTAACTTATTATCTTGGTTTACAATTTTTTTTTCAGTTTACAAGTTATTTTCAGTGTTGGGAGACACTTGAACATATTTGCCAACTTAGGGGGAAAAGCCAATAGAATTGGAGGGATTAACATATACGAGAAAGAGAGGATATCTAATGAAACGAGGTACATGAAGAGATAACATGAGATGGTTCCAGAGCACAGGGAAGGCACTGTGCTTGGGTAAGAAGAGCTTTGCCATGAAAAGACCTGAAATTGAAGGAGTTGTCAACCAATGGCCTCCATGATCCTGGTGAAGTGGGTGGAGAGGCCAAGGCAAAGGGCAAGGACTTGAGGAGTGTGCTCAGTTTATGAGGGTTTAGGAAAGGTGGTATGGTTGTATTAACAACAATATTTTATTTAATCCTCCCATCAGTTCTATGAGGAGTTATTATCTCCACTTTACAATATTATTCCATTTTACAGATACAAGGACAGAAGTCCAGAGATCATATAACTTGCACAAGACTGCACAGCTGATGACGACGGAGCTCTTTTAGGAAGCTCTAACCCAGGTCTTTCTGACTTCAGTCTGCACCTGTCTTCACTTCATTCATCTCAGCAAAGAAATAGGAATGGTCTCCAGCTACCCCATCCTCTGGTGTAATGGTCCCCACAGTGGAGTAGAATGGGCACATCCAGGGTGCGTGATAGTATACTGGGATGTTAACAGAAAATGCTAGATTTATATTTATACTTTTTAAATCTAAAAAAAAAATAGAGAAAATTCAGCTTTGCTACTATTTAATATACAAATAGACTCTGGCATCCTTATTTGGTCTAGATGCCAGCTGGCTATGGGTCATCTCAGTATCTTCAGGGAGACATAGGAGCTCCACAGTGCAAACAGATTGATAGTGCTCACCATATTCTATTTTTTGTGTTTAAGCGATGACATCAGTGTGCTCAATTTTGTAGAACCAAGACTTGATGTAGCAGAATCTTTATAATTCGTTCTCTTTATTCACTTATGGCTATGCTGGACCTTCATTGCGGCCCACAGGCTCTTGGTTACTGCTCGTGAGCTTTCTCTAGTTGTGGGGTTACTCTCCAGTTGTGCGCGGGCTTCTCCTTGCGGTGGTTTCTCCTGTTGTGGAGCACAGGCTCTAGGCAAGTGGGCTACAGTAGTTGCAGCCCATTGGGCTTAGCTGGCCCATGGCATTGGGATCTCAGTTCCTGGACCAGAGATGGGCTATTTTCCCTGCCTTGGCAGGTGATAGAATCTTTATGATCCAGTGGTTTATGGTGAAAGGGGGATTGATGACAAAGATATGTGGCTTCACTCAGATTTGCTCAGTGTTTGTTGTTAGAGTATTAAAATAGTCATCAGAACCTATAAATAACTCACATTTCTTTTTCTTTTTTCCTGCTGGGGAAGACAATGGTGAGGGATAACATACTTTTCTTTTTACAAAAAAAATAAGCATTCAAATTTGCTGACTTTTTCGACAATGATAGTAGTATACAGCAATATAGATGTGAATAAATAATGTTTTAAATTCTCTTCCTTCAAGAGAAGCTTGATAGTGTAATGAATGACAAATAACTGCTTTTTTAAAGCTATTGTAAACAAATATTTTGAAAAATGATGTTTAGAAGTGTTTCTATTTTTCTTGCCAAAAATCATAGAAGAATGTCACTTATAAAACGTTCATATTTGCATGCATAAAACCTTGGAAATAGTTTTCTACTGTGTTTAAGAATCTTCCAAATAAAAGAGATTCAGTGAATTTTTAATATATTTGCTAAAAACGCAACATCTATTGATTAATTTGCAAATGCAACTGATTGATATCACAGAAGAAAAGACTTAACTAGATGAATTTCAATAAAATTCAATGGGACTGAAAAATGTTTTATGTTTTAATAAGCCCAACCAAGTATTTTTTTATTTGGATCCTTTATATATTTTTGTGTTTCATTTCCATTAAAACCAAGTGGTAGTCAGATCATAAAGACAAACTTTTGAAATCATAACATCATAGTGTTAACCCACCATTTCAAAGCAAAGCAATCAGATTGCCCTTGATTTAAAAAATAATGTTCATGGGAGTAAAAAGGACTTTTTGTATAGATAATAAACAAAATTTTATATTTTACAATAGTGTGTTTATTTCAGTTTCATCTCATCCTTTAGTTTTTTTGGTTGCACTGGGTCTGTATTGCTGCGAATGGGCTTTCTCTAGTTGTGGCGAGTGGGGACTTATTAAGATGGCTTCTCTTGCTGTGGAGCATGGGCTGTTAGGCGCTTGGGCTTTGGTAGCTGTGGCTCAAGGGCTCTAGCTAGAGTTTGGGCTCAGTAGCTGTGGTGCACAGGTTTAGTTGCTCCTCAGCATGTGGAATCTTCCTGGACCAGGGATTGAACCCATGTCCCCTGCTTTGGCAGGCGGATTCTTATTCACTCTACAACAGGGAAGTCCTCATTCTTTAGATTTTAAATTTTAATATTTTTTGTGATTGTACATAATATATTAGGACAGTATAACATTGACAAACGTTCCCTTAGCATTGCCAGATTTAGCAAAATAAAAACAACATGACATGTTTGTTTCTTTAAACCTCTATTCTTCGTGTTTTAAACTTTTATTTTGTAGTGGGGTACAGCTGATTAACAATGCTGATTGTTTCAGGTGAACAGCAAAGGAACTCATCCATACCTATACATGCATCCATTCTCCCCCAAGTGCCCCTCCCATCCAGGCTGCCACATAACATTGAGCAGAGTTCCATGTGCTAGACAGCAGGTCCTTGTTGGTCATCCGTTTTAAATATAGCAGGGATCCATTTTATATATATCCCAAGACTCTATCCCTTCCTTCAATTCTTCGCCACTCCTCCCTGGCAACCATAAGCTCCTTTAAGAGTCTGCTTCTGCTTTGGAAGTTCTTTTGCATCATTCTTTTTAGATTTCACATATAAGGTATGTCATATGATATTTCTCCTTCTCTGTCTGATTTACTTCACTCAGTATGACACTCTCTAGGTCCATCCATGTTGTGGCAAATGGCATTACTTCATTCTTTTTAATGACTGAGTAATATTTCATTGTATATGTGTACCACATTCTTCTTTATCCATTCCTTTGTCAATGGACATTTAGGTTGCTTCCATGTCTTGGTTATTGTAAACAGTGCTGCAATGAATATTGGGGTGCAAGTATCTTTTTGGATCATTAAACTTCTATTCTTATTTGAAATTCAAAAATTAACTGCTGGTGTTTTATCTGACAAGCTTAGGTGTGGAGGGCAAACCCCTCCCCCACTGAGAATCAATGTGCTAATGTATTATTATGCCTATATTATTATGCCTATATTATTATATTATTATGCCTATATTATTATGCCTCTACATCCTTGCCTTTCTCTCAGCCTCACCCTACCTTCCGAACTCTTCCACTGTGCCCTCTGGAACTTATTATCCGCAACCTGCAAAAGCCCCCGTGTTGTCAAAATTTCTCTTCAGTTTCTTATCATTATTAAAATCTGACTCTCCCTTGAGGACGCTGTTTTCCTGCTGTCCCACCCAAATGGTGCTGCTTATACTCCCAGGTCCCACAAACCTATGGGGTGACAAATGTACTGAAATCTGAAATAAGCAAAAAATACAGCTGATGTTTTCAATGGAAAGCTACACGTTCTTCAGAGCAGACCTTTCCAGGTTATCTGATTCTAGCCTTTTATGGCTTTTGAGGTATTTTATGACTTATGTAAACTGTATCTAACTGATAACAAGGCAAGATAAATTCTTTCCAATGGAAGTTCAATTGACTTGCCTGAGAAAATAGGAACTATCACATGGGCATTTCCCGTCTTCTTACTACTAAACTTACAGTCCTACTTTCACCTGTACCCATTCTGTTTTCCTTCCCTTCTGTTGTAATGGAAAGCTGTCTTTCCTCTTAATTAGAACCAAATTCTTTGCCTGTGCTTTGGATTCCTTCCACCCTGTCTTCTCAGGACACTTTCCTGAAGACTATAGTCTGGTTTCATCTATATATCTTTTTCAAATTTTTTCCCTCTGGATCCTTCTCAGTAGTTTTAAACAATCTCAATTTTTTTTTTTTCTGTTAAAGAAAACAAAACAAAACCCTTCCTAGATCTTAGGTTCCCTTCTAGCTGCTCCTCTAACTGCCTTCATTTCCTTTCCTTCCACTCACCGTTCAGCTTGTTCTCTGAGGCCCCACACTATCACACCCCTGAAGCAACTCTGATTAAGGTCACTTTTGTCTCACTGATAAAATCTTGCTGTCAGCTGTCAACAAACCCAACATTTCCCAGTTATCTTAATGACTTTCCAACAACTGACACAACTGATCACTCTTTCTTGAGATGCTGTCTTCTCCCAGCTTCCAGGACAATACTCTCCCAGTTTTTTTCTTAAACTTCTGATCACTTCTTCTGACTCCTTATAAGCATATCCTCCTCTACTCAATCATTAACTTCAAGCATCTCTCAAAGCTTGGCTCTTGGCCTTCTATTCTTTTCTTTCTGCTTAATATTTCTGAATATTCTTGTCTATGCCTAGAACTTTACCACCACCTCTATATTAATGACCTCAGCCTTGACCATGCGTCTGAGTTCCGATTACTTGTCATTGCTTCTTGGAAGTCTCAGAGGGATCTCAAATTCAATGTATGTGTAATTGAATCCATGATTTTCTTCCTCAAAACCTGGCCTTCTCTATGAATTTTATTTCAGGGAATAGTAATACAAAAACCTAGTCATTTCCCTGATGTTTTGTCCCTCAACCCCTAATCTCTCTGATCCATTAACAAATTCTATCTTTTTATATTAAACCTAGTTACCTCTAACTCTGCTTTCATTCAGTTCAGTTCAGTCGCTCAGTCGTGTCTGACTCTTTGCCACCCCATGAATCGTAGCACGCCAGGCCTCCCTGTCCATCACCAACTCTCGGAGTTCACTCAGACTCACGTCCATCGAGTCAGTGATGCCATCCAGCCATCTCATCCTCGGCCGTCCCCTTCTCCTCCTGCCCCCAATCCCTCCCAGCATCAGAGTCTTTTCCAGTGAGTCAACTCTTGGCATGAGGTGGCCAAAGTACTGGAGTTTCAGCTTCAGCATCATTCCCTCCAAAGAAATCCCAGGGTTGATCTCCTTCAGAATGGACTGGTTGGATCTCCTTGCAGTCCAAGGGACTCTCAGGAGTCATCTCCAACACCATAGTTCACAAGCATCAATTCTTCAGCGCTCAGCCTTCTTCACAGTCCAACTCTCACATCCATACATGACCACAGGAAAAACCATAGCCTTGACTAGACAGACAGACTTGTCTAAGTTACCATCTACTATCCCCTGTACTACTGGAAAATCTTCCTAACATCTACTTTAATCCACTCTTAGCCTCCTCCAATCCTTTCTCCTCTTAGTAGCCAAAATAATCATATAAAATGCATATCTAATCATATAAGCTCCTGTTAAAAACCCCTCAGTGACTTTTACATAAAAACTAAAATCTTCAACATGGCCAGGCCCCTGCAGAACCGAGCAGCTCTTCAGCTGCATCCTCCTCTAATATCATGCTCCCCATCCCATCTGTGCTTCAATCACAATGGCTGCCTTCTAGGTCTCCCTCATCCCTACTCTCTGTTCTCCCCTCCCCCTGGCCTTTGCATGTGCTGCTACCTTTGCTTGGAAAACAGCCACCCAACCACTCACTTGGCCTCATTCACACCTGCCTCTCCTTCAGATCCATAGCTCCTGGTTAAATGTCTCTAACAGGATTCTCCCAATAGGATTTTAATCTCTCACCATCATAATAGCTAATACTCAGACATGTTTACTACAAGTTAGTCACTGATCTAAGGACTCTACCAATAAGAACTTGTTATATGTGGATACTAAGTTATTATACACTTATGTTCCATAACTGTAATTTTCCTCATGTGCAATATAGAATAATAGTACTTTATTCATAGGGTGATTAAGAACATAAAATGAGGTTATTATCAGTAAAGGATTTGGAACAGTGCCAGCCACATAACAAATGCTCAAAAAATGTTAGCAACTGTTAGTATTGTTGTAATCTTACACTTGCATGATTATCTGATTAAAGTTTGCCTCTCTCCTGTAAGTACCATGAACACTGGTCAAGGTCTTCTTTTATTTACTCACTATTATTTCCCTTGTGTCTCCCTAGAGCATTGGCACATTGTAAATACTCCAAACACATTACTTGAGTGAAAAAATAGTAATTCTGGCCAACCACACAGGATTGTTATATTAAAAAAAAAGTATGTGAGGTACTTTTTAAACTACATGGAGATACTGAAATATTAAACATTTAAATGGTAAACTATGATGTTAACTGTAACCATAACAGAAATCTTAGGAAAGGAAAACACATGTGGCCTAAAGTTGTCAGAAAAGGGGCTCGTGGAAGAAATGGATCTCAGAATATATACAGGATTTTGATGGATGAAGTGGACCTCAGAGTATGTATAGGATTTGGTAGAGTAGTGTGAACATATGGGTATGTAGGGAAAATGGGCTACCAGCCTACTTGGTAGGTGTATGATGAGGAGTAACAGGAAATCTAATTATAGATATGGTGGAGACAGATCATGGAGGGACTTGATAGGCAGGAGGCTTGACCTGAAATGACAGAGAAAAGAGAATCCTGAGCAGAGACATTTCAGCAAGATTCTTTCACCCAACAACTAGTGAGCCAGGATCTCTTGTTGATGCTATTGATTTAATAGTGGCCAAAATAAACCATGAATGGTGAAGGAATCTGACCAGCTGATTTCTGAGATCCAATGGGCTTTACCATTTTGTGATTTGAACAATGATTATTTTCTAGCAAGGTCATGGATAGCCAGGTACTTGACTAGTACTTGACCAGCTTCAACTTAAGTGAGGTCTGTAGTTGAGAATACTGATTATATTTACATCCTGAGTTCATGTGGTTTGTTCAGAAGAGAGGGGAAACAAGTTTATAAACACACGCTGTGGTCAGTTCATTTTCTAGGAGCCTGTTCTCAATTACCACTGAACCCATAATGACAATTTATATTTGACCTCTTTATCAAAGAATTTTCTTGCTTCCTCTTGATCATATTTTACTTTGGGGAAGGGGCATTGCCCAATTTTATTTTCTAAATGGTATTTAGCAGACTGAAGATGCTCAATAAATCTTATATATCCATGGAACTATTTCTGGAAAAGAAATTTTGGCTATGTGACTACATATCCAGTGCAATAAACAATAACTGTTTAAACAGTTTCTCATACCACTCACCAGGGGTTATTCATGTGGAAACCTAAAATTTAAAATAAGTAAGAACAGCTGGTTCATGATAATTTCATCAAGAAAACTTCAAATATACAAAACCCAGATAGTTGGCATTGAATAGCACAGAAGATACCACTGAGTAAATATCAAATGAATAATCCTGGCCATTGAGGATTTCTGTTCACTTTCACTCCATTAATGGTTATTTCAAACTGAATTTCTTCATTCATCATGAAGAATTATGCATGGAAAACTTGAACCAAATGTCTGGAGAGTAAGTTGGATGTGATTTGAAAATTCTAGTAACAAATGTTATTCTGACTTTAATTACTGAATTCAATTACTTCACAAGCTGGAAACTCACTTCAAAACCTGTGAAAAAATGCCCCCCTTTAAAAAATGTATTAGAAATCAATAACAGAAATAATTTTAGGAAGTTCACAATATGTGGAAATTAAACAATACACTCTTAACTTACTAATGGGCCAGGGAAGAAATCACAAGGAAAGTTAAACAGCACCTTTTGGTGAATGAAAACACACAACACACAGAAACTTATGGGATGAAGCTAAAACAGTGCTTAGAAAGAAATTAATAGCTGTAAATATCTATATTAAAAAAGGAAGATTTCAAATCAGTTAACAAAACTTCTGCTTTAACATATAGAAAAAGAAGACCAAACCCAAAGCAAGCAGAAGGAAGGAAATAATAAAGACTAGAGCAGAAATAAAAAAAGTAAACAAACAAAAGGGCCAACAAAGGTCTGTCTAGTCAAGGCTATGGTTTTTCCTGTGGTCATGTATGGATGTGAGAGTTGGACTATAAAGAAAGCTGAGTGCCAAAGAATTGATGCTTTTGAACAGTGGTGTTGCAGAAGACTCTTGAGAGTCCCTTGGACTGCAAGCAGATCCAACTAGTCCATCCTAAAGGAAATCAGTCCTGAATGTTCATTGTAAGGACTAATGTTGAGGCTGAAACTCCAATACTTTGGCCACCTAAAGCGAGGAACTGACTCACTCGAAAAGACCCTGATGCTGGGGAAGATTGAAGGCAGGAGGAGAAGGGGATGACAGAGGATGAGATGGTTGGATGGCATCACTGACTCAATGTACATGAGTTTGAGTAAACTCCAGGAGTTGGTGATGGACAGGGGAGCCTGGCGTGCTGCAGTCCATAGGGTCGCAAAGATTTGGACATAGCTGAGCGACTGAACTGAACTGAACTGAAACAAATAAAAACAATAGATAGAATTAAAAAAAAAACTTTGTTCTTTGAAAATATCAACATAATTGACAAGTCAGCTGAACTGACAAAGAAAAAAGAGATGACTCACATTACTAAAATCAGGAATGAGATGCTACTATAATCTCACAGAAATAGAATTAAAAGGGAATACTATCAACATGCCAACAAATTAGACAACCAAGATGATTCCTAGAAATACCCAAACTACCAAAATTGAATCAAGAAGAAATAGAAAATCTGAATAGAATTCTAACAAGAGATTGAATCAGTAATTGAAATCTTCCTACAAAGAAAAGCCTGGGCCAGATGACTTCCCTAGGGAATCCTACCAAATGTTTAAAAAAGAATCAGCACGAATCCTTCACAAACGCTTCCAAAAAATAGTTGCTGGACTGCCATCTCATTTTGTAAGGCCAGTATTTCCCTGACACCAAAACCAGACAAAAACATCACCGGAAAAATAAAAACCAACATCTCTATGAGTACAGTTAAAAAAAAAAAAAAAACTCAACAAAATACTAGTAAAGTGAATCCAGCAATATATAAAAAAGATTAAACACCATGACTGAGTAGGATTTATTGCAGAAATGAAAGATTGATTTAACATATGAAAATCATATTAGTAGAATAAAGGACAAAAACCGTATTATCATCTCAACATACAAAGAAAAAACATTTGATAAAATCCACCATCTTTTCATGATAAAAACATTATAGGAATAAAAAGGAAGTTCTGCAACCTGATAAGGGAATCTTATAAAACTCACAGTTAATATAGTATTTAAGGGTGACTAATATTGGGAACAGGCTTCCCAATGGTTCAGTGGGTGAATAATCTGCCAGCGATTTGGGAGACATGGGTTTGATCCCTAAGTCGGGAAGATCCCCTGGAGGAGGACATGGCAATCCATTCTTATTCGTTCCTGGAGAATCCCATGGACAGAGGAGCCTGGCAGGCCACAGTCCACAGGGTCGCAGAGTCAGACCCAGACTGACGCAATGGAGCACACGAGCAATATTAGGAACAAGACAAGCTGTCTCCTTTTACTACTTCTATTCAACATTGTGTTCGAGGTTCTAGCCAAGGTAATTAGGTAAAAAAAGAAATAAAAGGCATGTGGATTGAAAAGGAAGAAATAAAACTATTTTAGCCCATGACATGATTTTGTACTTAGAACTTTTAAGAAACTTATCAAAAAACTGAGGTAATAAACAAGTTAAGCAAATTTGCAGGATACAAGGTCAACCTACAAAAATCTATTGTGCTTCCATATATTAGCAATTCAACAGAAGAAAAGAACAGTCTTTTTAAAAAATGATGCTGAGATGACTAGATGTTCACATGCAAAAGAATAAAGTTGGAACCTTAATTCACACCATACACAAAACTTGGGCTTCCCAGGTGGCGCAGTGGTAAAGAATCTGCCTGCAATGCAAGAGAAGCAAGAGACATGGTTCAATCACTGGGTCAGGAAGATCCCCTGGAGTAGGAAATGGCAACCCACTCCAGTATTCTTGCCTGGAAATTTTCAGACTAAAGAGCCTGGCAGGGTTGAGCATACACACATATATAAAACTTAATTTAAAATGGATAATAAACCTAAATGTAAGAGTTTAAGACTATAAAATTCTTACAAGTAATACAGGAGGAGTAAATCTTTGTAACTTTGGATTGCTGCTGCTGCTAAGTCGCTTCAGTCATGTCCAACTCTGTGCGACACCATATACAGCAGCCCACCAGGCTCCCCTGTCCCTGGGATTCTCCAGGCGAGAACACTGGAGTGGGTTGCCATTTCCTTCTCCAATGCATGAAAGTGAAGAGTGAAAGTGAAGTTGCTCAGTCATGTCCAACTCTTAGCGACCCCATGGACTACAGCCTACCAGGCTCCTCCGTCCATGGGATTTTCCAGTCAAGAGTACTGGAGTGGGTTGCCATTGCCTTCTCCAACTTTGGATTAGGAGGGGTTTTTCAGAAATGGCACCAAAGAAACAAGTAACCCAAGAAAAAATAGGTAATTAGACCACATCAGAATTTTAAAATTGTAATTCAAAGGATACGATCAAGAAAATGAAAACTCACAAAATGAGAAAACATATATACAAGTCATAATCTGATAAGGGACTTGTGTCTAAAATCCATAAAGAACTCTTACAACTCAGCAATAAAAAGACAAATAGTTTTTGAATGGGCAAAGGATTTGAATAGACATTTCTCCAAAGAAGATGTACAACTGGCCAGTAAGCACATGAAAAGATGCTCAACATCAAAGGCCATTCAGTTCAGTTCAGTCGCTCAGTTGTGTCCAACTCTTTGTGACCCCACGAACCGCAACACGCCAGGCCTCCCTGTCTATCACCAACACCTGGAGTTTCCCCAAACTCATGTCCATTGAGTCAGTGATGCCATCCAACCATTTCATCCTCTGTCATCCCCTTCTACTCCTGCCCTCAATCTTTCCCAACATCAGGGTATTTTCAAATGAGTCAGCTCTTCACATCAGGTGGCCAAAATATTAGAGTTTCAGCTTCAACATCAGTCCTTCCAATGAATACCCAGGACTGATCTCCTTTAGGATGGATTGGTTGGATCTTCTTGCAGTCCAAGGGACTCTCAAGAGTCTTCTCCAACACCACAGTTCAAAAGCATCAATTCTGTGCTCAGCTTTCTTTATAGTTCAACTCTCACATCCATACATGACTACTTAGGAAAAACCACAGTCTTGACTAGACGGACCTTTGTTGACAAAGTTATGTCTCTGCTTTTTAATATGCTGTCTAGGTTGGTCATAACTCCTTCCAAGGAGTAAGCGGCTTTTAATTTCATGGCTGCAATCACCATCTGCAGTGATTTTGGAGCCCCCCAAAATAAAGTCAGTCACTGTTTCCACTGTTTCCCCATATATTTGCCATGAAGTGATGGGACCAGATGCCATGATCTTCATTTTCTGAATGTTGAGCTTTAAGCCAACTTTTTCACTCTCCTCTTTGACCTTCATCAAGAGGCTCTTTATTTCTTCTTCACTTTCTGCCATAAGGGTGATGTTATCTGCATATCTGAGGTTATTGATATTTCTCCCAGCAATCTTGATTTCAGCTTGTGCTTCATCCAGCCCAGCATTTCTCATAATGTACTCTGTGTATAAGTTAAATAAGCAGGGTGACAAAGGCCATTATGGAATTGCAAATAAAACCATAATGGGAAACCATTACACCCACTTGTATAGCTATAATTTTTTAAAAAAAGATAATAACAGGGATTGGCAAAGACATGGAAAAAACTGGAACCCTCTTACATTGCTGATAGGAATGTAAAATGGTCAGTTGCTTTGGAAAAAATCTGGAAGTTCCTCGCAATATTAAACATAAACAGTTATATAACCCAGCAATTTCACTACTAGGAATATATACCCAAAAGAAATGAAAACGTATGTCCACACAAAAACTTGTACACAAATGTTAATAGCAGCATTATTCATAATAGCCCAAAAGTGGAAAAAACCCAAATGCCTATTAACTGAAGAATGGATAAGCAAAATGTAGTCTTGTCCATACAGCAGAACATAATTTGGTCTAAGAAAAGTATGGAGAATACATGCTACAACAAGGATAAACTTTGAAAACACTATAAAATGAAGGAGGCCAGATACAAAGACCACATATTATGTGATTCCGCCCATATGAATACTTTGGCCACCTGATCCGGAGACCGGACTCATTGGAAAAGACCCTGATGCTGGGAAAGATTGAAGGCAGGAGAAGGGGACAACAGAGGATGAGATGGTTGGATGGCATCACTGACTCGATGGACGTGAGTTTGAGCAAGCTCTGGGAGATGGTGATGGACAGGGAAGCCTGGCGTGCTATAGTCTATTGGGTTGCAAAGAGCTGGACACGACTGACTGACGGAACTGAACTGAACCCAGATGAAATGTCCAGAAGGGCAAATCCAGAGACAGTAAATAGATGAGCGGTGGCCAGGAGCTAGAAGGAGGGAGGATTGGGCGCCGACTGCTGATTTGAGTGGAGTTTCCTTTTGGGGTAATGAACATGTTCTGAATTAGTGGTGATGGTTGCACTACTTTGTAAATATACTAAAAGCCACCCCACTGTGAACTTTAAAAAGGTGAATTTTATGGTATTTCAATCATACCTAATAAAATTATTTAGAAAGGACATATGTCCTAGATTCTGTTGGAGGAATTTGCAATTAAATAGATAATTTTTCTTATTCCCCCAAATTGGCTGTTGTCTGTTTGAAATGACCAATAAATACCTGATTCTTTAAAACTTAGATGACATTACAGTTAAATTATATATATATTTGACACATTGATCTTTGTCTAAATTAATATCTCTTATTTGTGTCTTAGTCACTTAGTCCTGTCCGGCTCTTTGTGACCCCATGGACTGTAGCCCAGCAGGCTCCTCTGTTCATGGAATTCTCTAGGCAAGAATACTGGAACAGGTAGCCATTCCCTTCTCAAGGGGATCTTCCCGACCCAAGGATCGAACCCGGGTCTCTTGCATTGCAGGCAGATTCTTTGCTATCTGAACCACCTGGTATTCATATACAGCTCTTAATATTAATGCTAAAATTTAGTAAATGCGTGAGAAGGGGCTTAGCGTTTTCTCAGTTTTCTTTTTTAAAACAATTTCTAATGTTTGAGCATTTCCTTAAATATTTAGTCAGTTTTTAAGATTCTTTATTTTTCTTTAGTGATATCAGGGCCAAGAAAAATAGAAATCAGAGTAAATGATTTCTGGGAATTTTATGTTTAATTGGCATTCAAGTCATGGTGGAGCAATTAAGCAAGAGTTCTCATGTTAAGCAATTTCCATATCTTGGTTTTTCCAGAATGAAGTTTTCAAAACAGAATTTCAAGGCTTTCTGAATATGAATGCTAATACACAGAATTTTCTGGGCCTAGGTAAGAAAAATATAAATTTTTTGCTTTTTCTCCCTCTTCCTCTGCATACTCTGTGTACTGGAGAGATTACTCAGGAGTCCAATTTCATTTGCCATTTTTAAGCTAAGTACACTGGCTTTTTTTTTTTTTTTTAATATAAATGCCTATATCAAAAAGGGCCAAGCTCAAATGGTCACTGAAGTTGATAAAATATTTCTGTTATATGTGTGTGTTAGTCACTCTGCTGCTGTTGCTGCTGCTGCTAAGTCGCTTCAGTTGTGTCTGACTCTGTGTGATCCCAGAGATGGCAGCCCATCAGGCTCCCCCGTCCCTGGGATTCTCCAGGCAAGAACCCTGGAGTGGGTTGCCATTTTCTTTTCCAATGCATGAAAGTGAAAAGTAAAAGTGAAGTCGCTCAGTCATTTCCGACTCCTAGCGACCCCATGGACTGAAGCACACCATGCTCCTCTATCCATGGGATTTTCCATGCAAGAGTACTAGAGTCGGGTGCCATTGCCTTCTCCGGTGTTAGTCACTCAGTTGTGTCCCAACTCTTTGAGACCCCATGGACTGCAGCCTGCCAGGCTCCTCTGTCCATGGGATTCTCCAGGCAAAAATACTGGAGTGGGTTGCCATCCCCTTCTCCAGGGAATCTTCCCGACCTAGGGATTGAAACTGGGTCTCCCACATTGCAGGCAGATTCTTTACTGTCTGAGCCACCAGGGAAGCTCCCTGTTTTTAAACAGTTGTATTTTAATAGTTATATTCAGTATTATTAGTTTGCAACAAATGATAGAAGGATCAATTCATAATAAAAGCAAGTAGATATGGGGCTTGATCTTCTGAAGTTGGGTTATAGTTAGAGTTGCCGGATTTTGCAAATCAAAATACATGATGCTTAATTAAATTTGAATTTCAGATAAGCAATGAATAATAATTTCAGTATATCTCAAATAGTACATGTGACATACTTATGCTAAAAATTATTCCTTATCTGAAATTCATATAGAATTGGGCATCTTGCATTTTACCTGGCAACTCTAATTATATGAATAAGAGAGACTTTATGCACTCACCTTACAAAAAGCTGCCCAGTCTAGCAGTATGATATAAACAGACAGTGGTCCTTACATTTCTGTTCTGGCTGCTCACTGAACAGTTAAGGAAGTTTCTAGCAAGGTCCTAGAACTGGGCTGACCTGTGACCAGATCCTGGTCTATTTTTAGGCTGAGATAAATGGGACAGTTATTCCAGGGATTGGGGAAAATCAAGTTACATTTAAAACTGTAGAGAAGAGGTATGTGCTTGAGAGGGGAGAGGAGGGTGTCATATATTGCCACAGTAATATATGTTCAATCACACATCACTGTTCACATCTACCCTACCCCAGGCAAAATGAAATAGGTATAGATGATGTCCTATCAACTGGAAGGAGCCAGAGGGGCTCCCTATTCTTGAATGTGTGGATTGAGCAGGTCAAGCAAAAGAACAGTGAGATGAGAAACTGGCTTTGAAATCGTCTCCACTGGAATTAAGCACAGATACCTCAGACTGATGCGTAGATACCTGAAACTGATGTGTTACCTTCCCCTGCCCTTGACTTCATTTGTGTATTCAACAAATGCTTGGGTGGCTACTCAGTTTCAGCATGTGCTAGCTCTGGACACACAGGCATGCGAAGAACAGGCATGGTCCCTGCTCTCAAGAGAACTTATCGGGGGAACATGTTGATATAACTCCCAAACCCATGTTTAACTGCACATTAAGACATTGCTATGAAGACAAGATTTGGCAGATGTGAAGAAAAAATGTTGGTTATAATCAAGCTGGTCAGTGCATGCATACTCAGAGGTTTTAGTCATGTCCAACTCTTTGAGATCCTATGGACTGTAAGCCTGCCAGGCTCATGGGATTCTCCAGGCAAGAAAACTGGAGTAGGTTGCCATGCCCTCCTCCACGGGATCTTCCTGACCTGGGGACTGAACCCACTTCTCCTGCATTGCAGGCAGATTCTTTACCCACTGGGCCACCTGGAAAGCCCAATCAAGCTGTCATACCACTACTAATTTTTATGGTGCTAAAATTTTCAGGTGCTTCATAGCATGAATACTTTTTAAAAGAAAGTATTACACATTTTCCTGTTTAGGAAAATAATACTCCATTAAAACCATAATTTTTGGAATTTGGAGAATTTCTGTTAAGTTTTGTAACATTTGTTATAATGTTGACTTTTAAATTAAACATTTACTTGCACTTTTGTTATTAGTATTATTAATCTTATCATGTCCTTATATGAAAAGTAGAAGTCTGTGATTTTGCTTGATGAGTGTATTTTTCATTTCAGCTCATCTTTTATGGTGGTATACTTGACTGACTATGTGTTATCTCTCATACAGAGGATATAATTCTTGCTAAACTAAAAGGGCAAAAGTGACATCTGCCTATTGTAGTTTATTGCTGTTTAACCACAGTGGATAACTTCTGGGGAAAGTATTTGGTTGGTGCAAAAGTAATTGCGGTTTTGCATTGTTGAACTTTGCCATTTGATATTGGAATACATTCTTAAGTGTGGTTATGTTATACATCGTTTTAATGCTCATTTCTTTATTTTTTTTTTTTGCTAATAACTTACTTCTTGTTGTTGTTGTTCAGTCACTAAGTTGTGTCCGACTCTTTGTGACCCAATGAATTGCAGTATGCCAGGCTTCTCTGTCCATCGCTATCTCCCTGAGTTTGCTCAAACTCACGTCCACTCAGTCAGTGATACCATCCAACCATCTCATCCTCTGTTGCCCCCTTCTCCTCTTGCCCTCAATTTTTCCCAGCAGATAACTTACTACTTGCTGTTTGTTTTGTATTTATTTTATATTATAGAAATGATGTTAGACAAAAAGCGAATGTGAGTGATTTTTGAGTTCAAAATGGGTCATAAAGCAGTGGAGACAACTCACAACACCAACAACGCATTTGGACCAACAACTGTTAATGAATGTTCAGTGCAGTGGTGGTTCAAGAAGTTTTGCAAAGGAGCCTTGAAGATGAGAAGCGCAGTGGCCAGCCATTAGAAGTTGACAATGACCAACTAACTGAGAGCATCATTGAAGATAATCCTCTTACAACTACATGAGAAGTTGCCAGAGAACTCAACATCAGCTGTTCCATGGTCATTCACCATCTGAAGCAAATTGGAAGGGTGAAAAAGCTTGATAAATGGGAGTCTCATGAGCTGACTTCAAATCAAAATGATCATCATTTTCTCTTATTCTACGAAACAATAAACAAACCATTTCTTGATCGGATTGTGACATGTGATGAAAGTGGATTTTATATGACTCCCAGCAACAATCAATTCAGTGATTGGACTGAGAAGAAGCTCCAAGTTCACTTCAGTTGTTCAGTTGTGTCCGACTCTTTGCAACCCCATGGACTGCAGCACACCAGGCTTCCCTGTCCATCACCAACTCCTGGAGCTTGATCGAACTCATGTCCATCAAGCGGGTGATGCCATCCAACCATCTCATCCTCTGTCGTCCCCTTCTCCTCCTGACTTCAATCTTTCCCAGCATCAGGGTCTTTTCCAATGTCAGTTCTACACATAAGGTGGCCAAAGTATTGGAGCTTCAGCTTCAGCATCAGTCCTTCCAAAAATATTCAGGACTGGTTTCCTTTAGATTGACGGGTTGGATCTCCTTGCAGTCCAAGGAACTCCCAAGAGTCTTCTCCAACACCACAGTTCAAAAGAATCAATCCTTAGGCACTCAGCTTTCTTTATGGTTCAACTTTTACATCCATACATAACTAATGGAAAAAACATACATTTGACTAGACAGACCTTTGTTGGTAAAGTAATGTCTCTGCTTTTTAATATGCTGTCTTGGTTGGTCACAGCTTTTCTTACAAGGAGCAAGCGTCTTTTAATTTCATGGCCACAGTCACCATCTGCAGTGATTTGGGAGCCAAAGATAACAAAGTCTGTCATTGATACCATTGTTTTCCCATCTATTTTCCATGAAGTGATGGGACTGGATGCCGTGTTCTTAGTTTTTTGAATGTTGATTTTTAAACCAGCTTTTTCACTCTCCTCTTTCACTTTCATCAAGAGGCTCTTTAGCTCTTCTTCACTTTCTGCCATAAGGGTGGTATCATTTGCATATCTGAGGTTATTGATATTTCTCCCAGCAATTCTGAGTCCAGCTGTGCTTCATCCAGCCCAGCATTTCGCACGATGTTCTCTGTACATAAGTTAAAGAAGCAGGGTGACCATATACAGTCGTGACGTACATCTTTCCCAATATGGAACCAGTCTGTTTCATGTTCAGTTCTAACTGTTGCTTCTAACTCTTGACCTGCATATAGATTTCTCAGGAGGCAGGTAAGGTGGGCTGATATTCTCTTCTCTTTAAGAATTTTCCAGTTTGTGTGGTCCACACAGGCTTTGGTGTAGTCATTAAAGCAGCAGTAGATGTTTTTCTGGAACTCTCTTGCTTTTTCTATGATTCAACGGATGTTGGCAATTTGATCTCTGGTTCCTGTGCCTTTTCTACATCCAGCTTGAACATCTGGAAGTTCTCGGTTCACGAACTATTGAAGCCTCCTCCCTTGGAGAATTTTGAGCATCACTTTGCTAGTATATGAAATGAGTGCAATCGTGTGGTAGGTTGAACATTCTTTGGCATTGCCTTTCTTTGGGATTGGAATGAAAACTGACCTTTTCCAGTCCTGTGGCCACTGATGAGTTTTCCAAATTTGAAGGCATACTGAGTGCACACTGATGATACTTTCATAGCATCATCTTTTAGGATTTGAAATAGCTCAACTGGAATTCCATCACCTCCACTAGCTTTGTTCATAGTGATGCTTCCTAAGGCCCACTTGACTTCACATTCCAGGATGTCTGACTCTAGGTGAGTGATCACTCCATCGTGGTTATCTGGGTCTTGAAGATCTTTTTTATATACTTCTTCTGTGTATTCCTGCCACCTCTTCTTAATATCTTCTGATTCTGTTAGGTCCATACTATTTCTGTCTTTATTGTGCCCAACTTTGCATGAAATGTTCCCTCTGTATCTCTAATTTTCTTGAAGAGATCTCCAGTTTTTCCCATTCTATTGTTTTCCTCTGTTTCTTTGTGTTGGAAAGATTTACTATTCTTTGGATCTCTGTATTCAGATGGGAATAT
>SJYQ01001373.1:37067-152702 GCA_006410935.1 Redunca redunca
GGGGGGGTGGGGGGGGGGGGGGGGGGGCGGGGTTACGGCCTGACAAAGTTTGATGGGAAACTCTTTCTTCGTGTACTTTAAAAGGTGCGGGGGGCCTTTGGGCGATTTGGAGGGGGAGGAGGCCGAGGCGCGCCTGAGGCCGGGGTGGGGGGGAAGGGAGGGGAGCTCGCGCCCGGGTCGCCGGCGTCCTGGGAAGGGGCCTGGGAGGGCCGGGGTAGGGCGGTGACAGGGCTGGCCGCCGGGAGAGGTCGGGGCTGCGTCTCCGGGTGAGCCGAGGGGAGGTGACGGGCGGGTCCCTGTGGGCCGCCCCCTTCGGCGCCCTCAGGGGCCCCAGCACCATCTCCTCGGGTCCTGGGGGTGGTCTCTTCCGTGATCTTGTTTTTCTTCTGGTTTCGGGAGTGCAGAGGACTCTGGAAGGCCAAGGGGCACCGGCCTGAACTTGAATGCGCAACTTGTGAGGGCAGGGGGTGGGGGGGGTGGGGTAGGGGGGCGACCCCGGGAGACTGGTTGGCGGGAGCCGCGAGCCCGTACCCTCTTTCCCCCGCGCCTGCCCGTTGCAGGTGGTCTTCGCGCCTCCTCCTCCCGCCCACCTGGGCTGGATTGCCTCCCCCAACGCCCCACTCCCGCGGCTCCCCCTCCGGTGTGGGGTAGGTGGCGAAATCGAGGCCGGGGCTCCGGCCGGGCGATGTAGGCCTCGCTCTCCCGGGGCTCCTAGCGACAGGCAGCTGAATCGATAGCCTATTGCTCCCGGGGAGGCCGGGGCCGGCCGGGCGGGTGGTGGCGACAGCTGCCCCGGAGGAGGTGCGCCTGCGGCCCCTGGGGGCGCTCGCCGCCGCCCCTATCTGGGGGGTCGTAGGCCCAAGGTGGGCGAGTGGGGATGGGGTACGCTGGGGGCGGCTCTCCGAAACCCGGCCCAGGGTAGGAGGCCGAAGACGGCTGATCTGGCGTTCCCGCTTGCCTTCTGCCCTCCCTACCCCATCCCTTTTCCTGCGTCTAGAGGGAGGAAGGGGGAGCCCTGTGCTGGACGTGGCGCTTCGCTTCACCCAGCGCGGTCCCTGAATGGTTTTCTAATTTACGTCAGTGGGCATCTCGCCAGAAACTTCTGGGATCCTGGCAAGGCATCCATCGTCTTCGCAAGTAACTCTTCGCGAAGTGGCTCGGGGCGTGCCGTCCAGTTTGGGGTAGCAGAGATAAGACTTGGGATCATTTCACGATAAGCCTTCTGGGGTTTCTTCAGGACTGACTTGACTTCTCCACATCGTATCGTTTTTCTCTTTGACTAGGTAGAGTTTGGCCCTAGATCATCTGGAGACATCTGATATACCACTTCGAGGCATACCCCCAAGCAAAAGCTTCCCCCACAGGGCAAGAATGGGAGGAAGAGCTGTTAAAAGAGCTTACAGTTTTTTCCCCTACTGCTACTTCTGTATTCATCATACTCTGTCTCCTTCCTAGACTGATTTATTCCGACAGAGAGATTCCCAAGTAAATGTACCCTACAGAGTGAGGGAATTTGGGTGGGGGCGGGGGGCACGGGGAGATTACAGACTGAGCTAATTAAGCATGTTGATTAAATGATAAATGCAGTCATACATTGCTCAATTTAACACGATTTTTAAAAATAACAGATTTATTAAAATATAATTCACATGCCATACAATTCATCCATTTAAAGTTGATGAGAATTTTTTTTTTTAAGGCGATAAAAAGTCGCCTCCTCTCTACCGGTTTTCCTTGTGTTGTATGTTCCCCTTTGTCTTACATGAACCCCATTTTCTCTAGACTTGACCAGTTCACTTTCTTTATCTTAATTTTAGTCTATAGAAGAGCAGGGCCCTTTCCACAGGGCAGCTCTGGTGAACCTTCTGATTCTAGGCGTAAGTAGCCATCTCCATCTGTACTTCTGGGTTCCAGCCTTCTTTGCCCCTTACTCCTCCTTCCTCTCACACTTCCTCTAGCTCAGTTCTTCCTATTTGCTTTTCATATACTCCTGTCCCTTTCCGAGTCTTGTAGTAGGCTTTTTCCTGCTCGTCAGTTTAGCTCAGGTAGTGTTAGCTTTTGTTAGCTTTTCTTGTTGCCAGAAGGTAGGTAGAGTTTTGGTTAAAAGCCTTATTAGCTTATTTGTGTATTATGAATATAACTTACACAACAGAAAGGTCCTCCTGTTTGCTTCAGATAAGGAAACCCCCTTTGGGAGTCATAAATACACTTTCACTTGTTAAAGCTAATTAAATTTTGTTCTAGGAAGTCTTTCAGTAATCTTCCCAAATTTAAAACTGTTTAAGGTATCATATTTACATTTTATCTATCATTGTTCTTTAGCAGTTAACACCTGAGGGGAAGAGCTCCAGGTATTTTGAGGCTAATGCTATCTATTCCTAATGTTTCACCAAAAATGTAGTAAGAGGTCAGATGAGATTGTTTCTATGCATTTTGTTGTCGTTCCTATATCTTGTCTGGATTGGTTAAAGCTCTCAGATGTGATGGTTATGATGATATAATGTTCCATAGAAAAGGAGATCAGATTTGTGGTTACCAGAGGCAGGGGTCGGGTCGAGGGGTGAGGAATTGGGTGAAGGCAGTCAAACACTACAACCTTCCAGTTATAAGATAAACAGGTACTAGGAATGAAATGTATAGTGCAATTGTTAACACTGTTGCATGTTATATATGAGAGTTAAGAGAGTAAATTTTTCAGTTCAGTTCAGTTGCTAGTGTCCAACTCTTTGCGACCCCGTGAACCGCAGCACGCCAGGCCTCCCTGTCCATCACCAACTCCCAGAGTCCACCCAAACCCATGTCCATTGAGTCGGTGATGCCATCCAACCATCTCAGCCTCTGTCATCCCCTTATCCTCCTGCCCTCCTGCCCTCAATCTTTCCAAGCATCAGGGCCAAAGTATTGGAGTTTCAGCTTCAACATCAGTCCTTCCAATGACAAAAAATTTTTTTTCTATTGTTTTAATTTTATATCTATATGAGCAAGGTGGACCATTCAGTAAACTTACTGTGATTATCATTTCATGATATATGTAAGCCAAATCATTATACTGTACACCTTACAGTGTTGTGTGTCAATTATATTTCAGTAAAACTGGAAGAACAATTTTTTTAAAATGATAGATTGTCCTTAATTTGTTCACTGTTTTCATTTGCTAATTGTTTCGGCAGGCTCACATTTCTTTTAACTGACACATGCTATTTGTGTGGGGTTTTTTTGTTGTTTGTTTTTTCTTTTAAATTTTGTTTGATCATACTGGGAGGCTTGTAGGATCTTAGTTCCCTGACCAGGAATTGAACTGGGGCTGTGGGAGTCAAAGCGCAGAGTCCTAACCCCTGGACTTCCAGGGAATTCCCTGGCACTTACTATTTGATATAATTAACTTAGACTTAGGGCAAAAATATTTGCATGAATCCTGTGGCCTTATAAACAGTACTGTTTGTTAAGGACACATCATTGGTTTTTTGTTCTAACAGCTAGCCCCTTTTCCAGGGCACAGTGAGTCCAGTCGATATTAAGAGTAAAGCAGAGAAGAGCAAGAAAGAGAAAAGGTGCTCAGCTGGGAAGTGAATGTAGGACAGCAATAAGTAGGAGGATGGTTTTGGGACATTTTAAAATACAAAAGTGCTTTAACCTAAAAAATATTTTTGTTTGTTACTGTAAAGGGTGTTACTGTGGTATCATGTAAGGCAGTGTGATATAGCATATACATGGTTAAAATCACTGCTAATTCCATGGACAAGAGGATCCTGGTGGGCTACGATCCACGGGGTTGAAGAGTCAGACATGAGTGAAGGGACTTAGCACAGCACAGCACACGTGATTTCATGTGTGACCTTAGTCAAGTTGCTAAACCTTTTTTTCCTGATGTGAGCAGGGAATACCAGCACCCACCTGAAGGGCTGTAGTTGTAACAACTACATTAGGCCAGGTTTAGTTTGGGTAATGAACAGAGTGCCAGGCCTCAGAAAAAATGCTGAGTTTGTTTTCTTTACCCTTTGTACTTAAAACTCATGATGTCGTAATTAGCTGACACTTGTTCTTAGAGTGCTGGTGAACATGTGCAAATGGGGCAGACAGGATAGTTTTGTGACTTTTTGATGTGGAATGAGGAGGCACAGAATGGTATGGACAAAGTCTGGAATTTGGTGTCACATGATGTTGGAAGCTCTTCTAGTCTCAAATTGTTTGAATTTAGGCAAGTCCTAATCTTTCCTCATCAGTAAACTGGGATTATCAAATTACTGTCATTACCTAACAAGGAGGTGTGTTCAGTGAAATGTTACATGTGAAGGTACTTTGCAAACTCCATAGGTTTGAGTGAACATTACTGTCTATAAAGGACAGCTTATGCTTGATGCTTGCAGGTTTCATCTTAGAATATTAATGGTGTTAATTCTTTGAGAGAGGTAAGGAACAACAATTGTATGTTGAAATGCTACTTATGAGAGATCCTGACACCGTCAAAGAGGTTATGCTAGTGCACTTATTTAGGTCATAGCCTAGGTTTACCTTTTGAGTCTTTGGTTGCATCTGATTTTTTAAATTGCCTCCATTGTCTCCTCTTTGTTGGTGTTTAGTTGCAAAGTCATGTCTGACTCTTTGTGACCCTTGACAGTAGCCTGACAGTCTCCTCTGTCCATGGGGTTTCCCGGGCAAGAATACTGGAGTGGGTTGCCATTTCCTACTTGAGGGAATCTTCCCAACCCAGAGATTGAACTCGAGTCTCCTTCATTGGCAGGCATATTCTTTACTGCTGAACTACCAGGGAAGCCCTGCCTCCTCGTAGGTTTCTCCTTTTCCCTTGAATGGAAATATGTTTACTTCAAAGTCTTTTTATTTTCTCCTGGGGAAGAAGATGAACATCTTCCTGGGATCTGATTGGAAGACCAATCAGAATATAGCTCTCGGGGAATTCCTGGCGGGCCAGTGGTTAGGACTGGGCATTTTTCACTGCCAGGGCCAGGGTCAGTCTCTGGTTGGGAATTGAGATCCTGGAAGCCAATAAAAGAGAATGTAGCTCTGTATATATATATATCTCTGCTTTCTTGTATCTTATAAATGGTTTGTATAAACAGACTTAGCAGTAAACAACAATATTCAGCTCTTTGGGATAAGAGTTGCTATAATATCATTTACCCTGAATTAATGCTTAAGGCCTTGGAACTTATAGCACCAGCAGATTAATAGCCCATAGTGTGAAGTTTTGAGTTATAGTGAGAGATTATGATCTTTTTTTTAACCTTATGACCCAATGTAGAAAAAACACCTTCAGAAGCTTTTCAGATACCATCAGCAACTACACTATTCCAAAGTGTTAATTAAGTAGGTGTGAATGGGGAGAAGCACTTAATTATTTGGTCATAGTATTTATAATTGGACTCACTATTTAGTCCTATTTCTGTTTTCTGTGGATCTCTGACTTTACTTATTATAAGTATCCGCAGTTATACCTAGAGGTTAAGAGCATGAACTCTGGATTGAGAGTGCCTATGGATGAAAATCAACTAAACTGCTTGCTTACTGGATTACCTTTGACAAATCACTCATCCTTTGTGTTTCCATGTTCATACAATAAAGACAGTGATACATCTCACAGGGTTGTGATAAGTGTTGAATGAAATAATACTTGTAAAGTTTTTCTATCAAGGATCTAAACCATACTGTAGCTCTGGCTGCTGCTACTGCTGCAATTGTTGAACTGTTGCTGTTTAACTTGAACCTCACAAAAAAGCCTTTAAGAGAGTGACACCTCAACATCTAACATTTATTGCAGATGGCACAGAACAGTGTGACAAATTAAGAATGATCTCAGTGAGGGGAACTATTAGAAATGCCTTGTGCATAAGCTTAACCCCGATACTGTTGTCACAGCATAATTTTAAGCATCAAATAGTAGCTGTGATGATAACTATATGCTTAATTGGAACCTATTAACTGATGATCATTTCCTGTTGCTCAATCACTAGTTGTATTTCTTTTGCGGGGGTGGGGAGGTGGGTTGGGCTACTAAGTTTATGTAATTAAGCTTTATTTATTTTTAAATTAATTAAATTAATATTTTTGTCTGCACCTTGAGGTATGAGGGATCTTAGGGATCTATCCCTGACCAGGGATTAAACCCACAGCCCCTGCAGTGGAAGCACGCGATCTTAACCACTGGACTACTGACGAAGTCCCTATATTTCATTTTATGGAATCAGTTTTCTGTAAATTAGCTCATGTAAGAACGTATTACCTATAGGTAAAGTGTTTGGCTTTAGCCAGTTAAATGAATTCTGACTTTATTAAAACTTCTCACATTGTTTAATTAGAAAGAATATCTTGGTCCAGGGGTTAGTTTATCAGGAGAAATATGGCCAGATTTCTGACTAAGCTTTTGTAGTTACATTTTGACATGGTGATTAGAAGAATCAGTTCTTCGATTTTCTTCTGGGCTTTTCTATTTACTGATAATTAATTCATTGCTGTGAAGGTGTTAAATTTTATTCTTTGGTCTGTTAGTTCAACAAATAGTTTTTGAGCACATACTGTTTACAAGACAGGAGCTATGGGAAGTACAGAGATGATGAATCAGGTGTAAATCATACTCTTAAGCTTGCATTTGCAGAATCTTTACTTCTCAGTTGTAACAGTGGATGGTCCTTTAAAAATTTTCTCTTCTGCTTTATGATGCTTTAATAGATATTTGATTTTTCTCTGGTTTTTAGTGTTTAATATAGCAAAAATCCCCTTGTCTGTTAGCCTGAATGGGAAAAAAAAGATGGCTAATAGAAATGGCCTTGGAGGACACTGCTATGATAAATTTTAGAGATCATGTCACAAGGATATGGTATCACAGATATTTATAGATACATATTATTTTTCCCACTCTTTTTTCAGTCATCTAATTGCTATCTATCAAAAACTGGCAAATTTAAAATTATGCCTGGGTTTGTCACTTTTGCTTTAAAATAACCTAGTGAGTTTTAACTGATGGCCACCAGTCTCATTAGACATTATAAGTACATCAAAAAAATTGTCTTTATGTTCATTACTGTTCAGAGTATCATCACTGAACTTAGTACATTTTTTGATCCCTAAGAGTTTTGAAGAGCTGTGGCCCTCAGTTGTGTATCCTGGCCACACACTAAAGAGAGATGTCAGCCAGGTACAAGTGTGTGCTCATTCACTTGATTACTGATAGATTTGGATGTGAAGTAGTTGGAATCATTTAGATCAAGGACACTTTATTGACCAGTAAAACTTGAGACCCAGGAGTGCTGCTTTCTGAATTCTGAGTTAAGTGGGTTCATTTGTTTTCTCATGCATTGAGCACTTTCACTGCTTATAAACAGTGTTTAATTTTGATCTTTTTGTTTTCTTTTTCATGGTTTCAAGAAAGAAGTAATTGCTTTTCTTATTGTTTTAGTCTGAATTTAAATATTCAAGGGTGAAATTAAAGCCTTTTAAGGTTAAAGGAACCAAAATCCTAATTCAAATGAAGATTATGTAGGTTAAGAAGGAATCAATTCTATTTTCAATTCTTGGTGACCCACATTATATTAAAAGTATTATCTCTTATAGTTTAAGAACTGAATATTGATTTGTTAAGATTAATGCTTAGATTATTGTGGAAACATGAAATTACATTTATTTTTTACTTAATTTGTGTTCTTTAAATTTTCTGCTTTTAAGTTATGAGTAACCTATAATAGTTAGGTTACTATTTGCCAAAGTGTGGGTATACAAGCTGATTTTAAGGGATCTTTGAATGAATATTTACAAATTTAATAGTACATTTATTTTATACAGGTTAGAAAAGTTAACATGTATAAAATAGCTTTCATGGATTTATTGCTTAAGGTGAAGCTAAATTTTTAAAAGTTCTTTTAAAGAAAAATGATAGTGGCTGTGTTATATAAATATGGCAAAAATCAAAAGTTGATCTTGACTGACTGGGAAATATTACTTTAGAAAACCTATTTGGTTTCTTCCTTCTTTCTCATGGAATCAGAGAGATGGAAAGATCTTCATTTTATGGAAGAGGGAGTGGAAAAGTAGAAAGGTGACTTGGCCAGAGTGCTTGGTTAGTCTCTGGCAGTGAGGACTAAGTAGGACTCTGCTCCTAGGCAAATGCTGCTTGTCGGTTATCTTTTAATAGTTTTCTGCCCCTTGTTATCAGGCAGGCGACCTTTTCTGGACCTCTTCGAAAGAGTTGAAAGCTGAAATGTTATCAATTTCTGAGCCTATGTCCAACTCTAGTTGCTCCTCTTAGATGGTAAATTGTATTGCTATGTTTTGATGTAAATAACTTGTTTCAAATAGGTATGTTACTTTTATTCATTCAAAATATTTACTGAGAACACACTATGTCTGCCTCCTTAATCTCAATAATAGCTCTGAATTACTTTTTTAAAACATTTATTTAGCAGATCAGTTCAGTTCAGTCTCTCAGTTGTGTCCGACTCTTTGCAACCCCATGAATCGCAGCACCCCAGGCCTCCCTGTCCATCACCATCTCCCGGAGTTCACTCAGACTCACGTCCATCAAGTCCGTGATGTCATCTAGCCATCTCATCCTGGGTCGTCCCGTTCTCCTGCCCCCAATCCCTCCCAGCATCAGAGTCTTTTCCAATGAGTCAACTCTTCGCATGAGGTGGCCAAAGTACCGGAGCTTCAGCTTTAGCATCATTCCTTCCAAAGAAATCCCAGGGCTGATCTCCTTCAGAATGGACTGGTTGGATCTCCTTGCAGTCCAAGGGACCCTCAAGAGTCTTCTCCATCACCACAGTTCAAAAGCATCAATTCTTTGGCACTCAGCCTTCTTCACAGTCCAACTCTCACATCCATACATGACTACTGGAAAAACCATAGCCTTGCTTAGACGGACCTTAGTCGGCAAAGTAATGTCTCTGCTTTTGAATATGCTGTCTAGATTGGTCATAACTTTTCTTCCAAGGAGTAAGCGTCTTTTAATTTCATGGCTGCAGTCACCATCTGCAGTGATTTTGGAGCCCAAAAAAATAAAGTCTGATACTGTTTCTACTCTTTCCCCATCTATTTCCCATGAAGTGATGGGACCAGATGCCATGATCTTAGTTTTCTGAATTTAGCAGATAGTGTGTGAAAATGCACACACATTTGCCACGCCCTCTGCTAAGCACTTTGTCTTATTTGCCACTTGCAGAATAGCCAGTGTTATTTATGATCTAGAAAGATAGAGGATTTGAAGGTTTTGTATTAATTGTCATAACAAAGTGCTAAAGAATCAAGAGAGGACACTGATAAATGACTGCTGAGGATTCTGCAATGAGAACAGGTAGGAGATTAGTGGGCTGCCCTGGTGGCTTAGATGGTAAAGAATTTGCCTGCAATGTGAGATACCAGGGTTATCGAGAAGATGCCCTGGAGAAGGGAGTGGGCTACCCAATACAATATTCTTACCTAGAGAATTCCATGGTCAGAGGAGCCTGGGGGGCTACAGTCCATAGGGTCCCACAGAGTCAGAGTGACTAACACTCACTCACTCAGGGCTTTAGTGGAAAAATAGATACTGGAATTCATTGTCTTTCATTAAAAGAAAATGAAATAGAATTCTAGGAATGAAATAAGATTTTTTTTTACTGCCTTATGTATTACCTTAATCTTTGTAGAAAGTTTGATTCCAATAGCTGCTTCCCAAATTTTTGTTCTTTTCAGCTTTAATACTTGTTACTCACCACTGCCAACATAATATAAGCTCCCTAAAATTTAACTCATTATCGTATATCTACTGCTGATCTCTCAAAAATCTACAATGCTCCCCAGCATGTACCACATTAAGTAGGAATGGTTCATCTGGTGTTCGAGATATTACTGTTTATAAAAACAAATGTTTAACAGTGACTTCTCTGGTAGTCCAGTGTAAGACTGCACTTCGACTGCAGAGGTGCAGGCTCCACCCCTGGATGGAGAACTAAGATCCCACTGCAGTGCCATCAAAAACGAGAAGAAAGAAAAAAATGTTTGACAATAAATTGAGGCTTAGAGAAGTTAAGTAACTTGTGAAACCTGTAGTTTGAGGTGAAGCTGGATTTCCAGCCTGGGTCTGCATGAGTTCTGAGACATGTTGCTAACTGCTCTGAATTTTTTAGAATGTTATATACATTTTAAAAGGATTTGACCTTTCCCCTATGTTCTCATCTCCCTATGCTGTCACTCTGGTGTGCTAAATGGTTTTTTCCCCCTTTATGTGAAAACAGGAAGGGGTTGGAGTTGAGGGGATGGACCATGGGCTTGGAGCCAATAACAGACATAGTTCTGGTCACAGCTTCAGTTCTCTCCAGATCTCACTCAGGACTAAAACTTACTTCACCTGGATTTTGGTTTTGGCAGCCTTGTAAAGTCTTCTTCCCTAACACTGCGTGTTTCATGCTTGCTTCTATAAACCATGTGACTAACTTCATACTGGGTTAAACTCACCTGCTTTAGTCTGAATAGGAGTGGGTATACATACTCTGGTTACCAAGTTAGTTCCTATTCCCCATTTACCTCACTAGAAGCACAAACAATATATACGTATACACTGAGCCTGTGATTTGAGTTTGATTTCTGCTGAAATTATGCTGCTTGAGTATGTTTGGCTGAATTCCAGCCAACAGAAATAAGTGTATTTCCTTATAATTATACATGGGGAGAAAATATCTAGGCCTGGGGTAGAGATAAATAATGTGCTTCAGAATGAATTGCTTTTTAGAAGGCGGTTTAAACAGTGCAGCATGGGAGGTCTGCCCATAAGCCATTTGGAAGTGCTTCTAATGCTAACAAGGAGCGTAGGGTTCTTGCAGCTTCACTCTGTTTCTGTCAAAAAGAAGGTGTTTTGGTTCCTTCCGGAGTTACTCACTGACTGGGTGAGAAAGGAGGGTTACTTTTCAGGTTCTGCTCTTGGATTCCACTTGCCCTTACGTCAGTCAGGGATTAAGGGAAAGAATTGACATCAGCAGTTTGTCACTTTAGATACCTGCTCTTCCCATGCTTTCACTTTCACACTTCCTTTGTCACCTTGCTCACTCCTTGTACTTTGCAGTGTTAGATACCCGACATTCTGTCATGTACCTCTTGGGATACAGAGTTGATATGCATTGGAGATCAGGTCTGCGTGCTTTGAGTACTGTTTTCCTGTTAGGACCAATCGTAAAGGAGTTTATTCCAGAGGGCTCGGACAGGTAGGAATCAATGAGAAAATGGCACCAGAGGTAACTGACAAGTTTATATTGTACCCAAGGAGTAGAGATGGTATTAGCCGAAAGGCTGATTTCCATCTTCCCTGCTGCCTCTGCTGGGGCTCCTATGGTTGATAAGGTGAGGTAAGATTTCGTCATCTGGTCGATCAGCTAACTCTGTAGATCCCCTGCCTTTGCTTTGTTGTTGTTTAGTTGCTAAGTCATGCCTGACTGTTTTGCAACTTCATGGACTGTAGCCCTCCAGGCTCCTCTGTTCATGGGATTTTCCAGGCAAGAATACAGGAGTGGGTTGCCATTTCCTCCTCCAGGGGATCTTCCCGACCCAGGGACTGAACTCGTGTCTCCTGCATTGCAGCTGAATTCTTTACCGCTGAGCCACCGGGGAAGCACCCCTCCCTTTGCTGGGGCCCTTAACACCTAAGATGAATGACCGTATATCTGATTTCCCCATAGCCTTGATACAATTATTAGTGCTCTTTCATTCCTAAAAAGGTCCTGGTTTGGATGATAAGTCATAGGGCCACCTACTCATGATCATGAGAACTGTCTGGCACGCCAGTAGAACCAAAGCCTTAGTCTCTTCACTCCTCCTATTCACTGTTGAATGCCTCTGCTGGAAAAGCCTCCATTCTCCCCATGTCAGGTCTTTCAGCTGCCACTTTGAAGGTGTAAGTTTGAGAGGCAAAGAGGTTGGTTAGTCATTTTTCTCCTTGTCCTAGAAACCATCCCTCTCCCCGCCAAAAAACAGATTAAAACCATTAAGAAAATGCTAGATCTAGAGGCTAAGTTACCTCCTCCTTTCCATGTACTTCCTCTTATAGTTCTTGTCCTGCTATTCACTTGTACATTCTTTTTTCTTTCTTTTCTTTTCCTTTCTTTAATATTTGGCTATGCTGGGTCTTCATTGCAGCGGTTGCAGGCTTCCCTGTTTGTGGCTTGCAGGCTCCAGAGCGCACGGGTTTAGGATTTGCAGTATGGTGGGGTTTTCTCTAGTTGTGGTGCTCAAGCTTAGTTGCCCTGCAGCCTTTGGGATCTTAGTTCCCCCACCAGAGACTGAACCTGTGCCCCCTGCAGTGGACGGTGGATTCTTAATCTCTGGACAACCGGGAAGTCCCCTTCCTTTCTTTTTTAAAAAACTCTCCCTGTGGGTTGGTTTTTTTGCAGAGTTGATTTTGAGGAAAGGCATTTTGATGAATGATTCTCCACTGAGTTGGAATTTTTTTCCTGAGGTGTTTTTAACCCAAAGTGATGTGATATAGATATTAAAACCATGCTAAAGGCTTAGTTTTGTGGATTATCTGTCTAGCACCAGATACATTTGGAATAAAAGTTGACTCTTTCAAGTGTATAGGTTGGCCCTCTGAAGAGTTTTCAGAGGTATGTGGGCAGTTGGCTGTAGAGTGTCTTTGATGCCATGTAATGTCACCACTGAAGAAGTTTGAGACCTGGGTTAAAGGCCCGATTTCACCTGTCTTGTGATCTTAGTCTGCTGATGTTCTGCCCCTGTGGAATCATGCAGTTTTATTGCTGAAAAGAACTAATGATTATCTAACTGAACCCCTTTAATTTTACGTGTAAGAACATAAAGGAGTAAAGAGGTAAAATGATTAGCCCAGTAGCTCACAACTAGTAAGAAGTACAAGCAAGATTAAAATCTGGGTCTTCTGACGTGGTCCCTCAGTAGGGAAAATAGGTTCTGCATTTATAAAGAACTTCCTCAAAGTGGCGTACTCCACCATTACATTCTGTCTGCAGTTTTATTGTCTCTGAAAGGGATTGTTAAATTGGTGATGCCTCATTATTTTGCAGATGAGTAGTAGAGATTTTCCAGGGTGGAGGCAGACTGTCAATCTGGTTGACTCTCTAGTTTTAATTCTTAGCCTGCCTATACTTCCTTATTTTAAAAAGTCTTCCAAGAACATTACTCAGGAGGAGGAATTTTTTGCAAATCCAGATACCTGTCAAAATCTTGTTATACAACTTTCCTCATTCTAAATTTCCATTAAAGTCTTGTATCTAAATTCTGGTTGTATATTTGGCATTACTCCTTAAAGCTAAGTAACTAATTGGAATCTCTGAGGAGTTTTTTTTTTTTTTTTTTTGTAGATTTCTTAACTATGTTTGATGGCCTAGTACTAGTATTTTATGGCTTCCTGCCATAGGTGGCTGCAGCATGTTTTGCCTTAGAAATACTGGCAAGAAACAACCGAAATTGGCATGTTTGGCAACCACCGTCAACTTGATTTAGTCTCAGAGTTGACCTCTCTGTTTACCTTCCTGGAGGGACTAAGCATTGGTGCCTACATTGGTTTAATTGTTAGAAATTGCCTATGAAGGGTAAAAGAAAACTTTATTATGTTGTTCCTTGCATATGCAAGGAATTCTTCAAAAGTTAAGCAGGCAGTTTTCTTACTTAAACAAAGAAAAAAGTAAAAATAAGAAACTTCACAGAATGAATGAAGGGCATCTATGCTTTAATCAGGAAAGCATACTGTCCAGGTTAGTTCTCTCTATGGCAGAAATGAGACAGGACAAGAGGACAGTCTGGTCTGGGAATACCACAAAATGAATGTATTGTCCACTCTCATAAATTCCCTGTAAATTCTTACTGTTGTTGAGGCCCAGAGAATCTGTCTTTAGTGTTGCCCTAGCTCTGTTTGGGGCTTCCCAGGTGGCTGTAGTGGTAAAGAATCCTACCAATGCGGGAGACACAGGATACCCAGGTTCCATCCTTGGGTAAGGAAGAGCCCCTGGAGTAGGAAATGGCAACCAACTCCAGTATTTTTGCTTGGAAAATCCCAGTGGCAGGCTGTAGTTCATGGGGTCACAGAGAGTCAGACACAGCTGAGCGACAGAGCACTCAGCAGCTCTGTTTGAGGAGCTTTTGTCCTTTGACATTTCACTGCTGCCATACTTTGCTATTGAGAATTTCCTGTTGAGTCATACGATTTATCAGATTATGGCACTTATAAGACAGACTTCCCACTTGAATGTTTTTTAAATGTCATGTGTTAATTATGGGAAATTTGGAAAATAGATATTTAAAGAAAGATCCTACCTACTCAGGATGACCATTTTGGACATATGGGACATACTTTATTTAGTCTTTATATGTGTATATTTTAAAAAATGAAATTGAAATTAGGCCACCTCTGCTGTTTTATGTTTTTTCTTAATTTTTTTTCATATATCACCTTGCTATTTAGCATTTTTTTCTAAATTGACTCCTTAAAACAGTATTTGAAAGGAAACTTTATATTATTATAATGTCCATGAAATCATGAGTTTAATATGCCAGGTTTTTTCCCCCTAACTCATGTTAAAATACATAATTATTAAAGTCATTTCTCTACTGTCTGAAATCATCCAGTGGCCTCTGCTTACTACACTTTAGGAGAAACTGGGGCTTTGGACTCAGACATCTTGGATTTGAATCCCACTTTGCCTCTAACTGGTGGTGTGTTTTTTAGGGCAGGTGAATTTACCTCTTTGTGCCTTAGTTTCTTCATTGGCAGAATGGGGATATTGGAGAAGATGATCTGTTGGGTGTCTTTGGTCTCTGTTCTGTGATTCTGATACAGATTTTTTCCCTCTATTTCTGTTTAGGAAATAGAGACATTTTCTAGAGATTGGTATGCTGGTTTAGGATTTAAAGACCCTAATTCTATTAAACTCCACTGCTATTAGTCATCTGATTTTAGAGAAACCATTTTATTTCCCAGTGTTCTAGTTGTCTCTTTAGGGTGTTGCTGCCACTTTAATTTCTGCTTCTCCTTTAGTGTAAAGTGTTTCAAACTAGGAGTCGAGGCTTCCTTCATTGAGGCAAACCGTTGCCTTACTCTTCACATCCTTAAAATGGGGAATATTTCTGCCTTACTTAATCGGATATGTGGAAAAATGAGATAATTGGTAGATGAGTGGAATCATTTTCAGGATAAAGATACTAGATAAGAGCAGAGTAATAGCAGAGGTATTACTCCTGTGGCTACTTCTTTGTAGTAAACAGCAAAATTCATGTGATACCACCCTATCTCTCCACCCCAGCCTGCACTTGCCATTTGATTTTTTTTCTCCCTAATTTCAGTTCAGTTCAGTTTAGTTCAGTCGCTCAGTCATGTCTGACTCTTTGCGACCCCATGGACTGCAGCACTCCAGGCCTCCCTGTAAATTGAGTAAACCCTGAGTAAACTCCCAGAGTTTACTCAAACTCATGTCCATTGAGTCAGTGATGCCATCCAACCTTCTCATCCTGTGTCATCCCCTTCTCCTCCCACCTTCAATCTTTCCCAGCATCAGGGTCTTTTCCAGTGATCCAGTGAGTCAGTTCTTAACATCTGGTGGCCAATGTATTGGAGTTTCAGCTTCAGCATCAGTCCTTCCAATGAATATTCAGGACTGATTTCCTTTAGGATGGACTAGTTGGATCTCCTTGCAGTCCAAGGGACTCTCAAGAGTCTTCTCCAACACCACAGTTCAAAAGCATCAGTTCTTCAGCACTCAGCTTTCTTTATAGTCCAACTCTCACATCCATACATGACTACTGGAAAAACCATAGCTTTGACTAGATGGACTTTGTTGGCAAAGAATTGTCTCTGCTTTTGAATATACTTGGTCGTAACTTTCCTTCCAAAGAGTAAATGTCTTTTAATTTCATGGCTGCAGTCACCATCTGCAGTGATTTTGGAGCCCAAGAAAATAAAGTCTGCCACTGTATCCATTGTTTGCCCATCTATTTGCCATGAAGTGATGGGATCAGATACCATGATCTTAGTTTTCTTAGTGTTGAGCTTTAAGCCAACTTTTTCACTCTCCTCTTTGACTTTCATCAAGAGGCTCTTTAGTTCTTCACTTTCTGACATAAGGGTGGTGTCATCTGCATACCTGAGGTTATTGATATTTCTCCTGGCAATCTTGATTCCAGCCTGTGCTTCTTCCAGCCCAGCGTTTCTCATGATGTACTGTGCATAGAAGTTAAATAAGCAAGGTGACAACAATATACAGCCTTGACGTACTCCTTTCCCGATTTGGAACCAGTCTGTTGTTCCATGTTCAGTTCTAACTGTTGCTTCTAACTCTTAACCTGCATACAGATTTCTCAGGAGGCAGGTCAGGTGGTCTGATATTCCCATCTCTGTAGGAATTTTCCACAGTTTGTTGTGATCCACACAGTCAAAGGCTTTGGCATAGTCAATAAAGCAGAAATAGACGTTTTTCTGGAACACTCTTGCTTTTTCGATAATCCAGCAGATGTTGGCAATTTGATCTCTGGTTCCTCTGCCTTTTCTATATCCAGCATGAACATCTGGAAGTTCACGGTTCACATACTGTGAACTGGCTTGAAGAATTTTGAGCATTACTTTAGTAGTGTGTGAGACGAGTGCAATTGTGCTGTAGTTTGAGCATTCTTTGGCATTGCCTTTCTTTGGGATTGGAATGAAAACTGACCTTTTCCAGTCCTGTGGCTATGGCTGAGTTTTCCAAATTTGCTGGCCTATCAGCACTTTCACAGCATCATCTTTTAGAATTTGAAATAGCTCAACTGAAATGCCATCACCTCCACTAGCTTTGTTTGTAGTGATGCTTCCTAAGGCCTGCTTGACTTCGAATTCCAGGATGTCTGGCTCTAGATGAGTGATCATACCATCATGATCATCTGGGTCGTGAAGATCTTTTTTGTATAGTTCTGTGTATTCTTGCCACCTCTCCTTAATATCTTCTGCTTCTGTTAGGTCCATACCATTTCTGTCCTTTCTTGTGCCCATCTTTGCATGAAATGTTCCCTCTGTATCTCTAATCTTCTTGAAGAGATCTCTAGTCTTTCCCATTCTGTTGTTTTCCTCTATTTCTTTGCACTGATCACTGAGGAAGACTTTCTTACCTGTCTTTGCTCTTCTTTGGAACTCTGCATTCAGATGCCTATATCTTTCCTTTTCTTCTTTGCTTTTCGCTTGTCTTCTTTCACAGCTATTTGTAAGGCCTGCTCAGACAACCAGTTTGCCTTTTTGCATTTCTTTTTCTTGGGGATGGTCTTGATCCCTGTCTCCTGTACAGTGTCACGAACCTCTCTCCATAGTTCTTCAGGCACTCTGTCTATCAGATATAATCCCTTGAATCTATTTGTCACTTCTACTGTATAATCTTAAGGGATTTGGTTTAGGTCATGCCTGAATGGTATAGTGGTTTTCCCTACTTTCTTCAACATAAGTCTGAATTTGGCAATAAGGAGTTCATGATCTGAGCCACAGTCAGCTCCCTCTCTTGTTTTTGCTGATTGTGTAGAGCTTCTCCATCTTTGGCTGCAAAAAATATAATCAGTCTGATTTCGGTATTGACTATCTGGTGATGTTCATGTGTAGTCTTCTCTTGCATTGTTGGAAGAGTTCCCTAATTTAGGAACTGCCATTCGACCCCAGTTTTGTGACCTTGGACAAATCACCCAGTTTTAACCTCTCCGTGGGCTAATTGCATGCAGTGTGCACTGAAGCCTGCACTCAGCCTGCAAAAATCAAGGTGCTGTCTGTCTTCTCTTAAAACATTGGGAGATATGGCCGACTTAAGCCTCTACTCCTCTGGCCTAGTAGTGGCTTTCTTTTAAACAAAGTTGTGTAATCTCTCCTCTGCTGTTTAATCTGCCAAGTGTCACTCATTTGCTTTGCTGACTAGCCTCTGTGTACTTGAGAGGCTGGATTGTATAGTGGTAAGGAGCTCCATCTCTGGAGACGGATTACCTGGATTTAGATCCCAGCTCACATTTTTGGTTGCTGTGTACCTTCAGGTTACTTAGTTTTCCTGTAGTTTCATCTGGATAATACCTGACTCACAGGGTTATTAAGAGGATTAAAAGATCCACTACCTGAAAACCCTTAGGATAGTCCCTCACCCAGAGTAAGTTTAACTGATGTTAGCTATTGTTTTAGTTCAAATAGCATAATAATTAGCTAACATTTCTCTTCCTGTGTTATTTATCAGGCAGTGGGTCAAGCCCTTGACACAAATCTATCATTAATCCTAACGTGTGTTTGTCCCTCAGTCATGTCCAACTCTTTGCGATCCCATGGACTGTAGCCCGCCAGGCTGCTCTGTCCATGGGATTTGCCAGGCAAGAATACGGGAATGGGTTGCCATTCCCTTCTCCAGAGGATCTTCCCGACCCAGGGATCAAGCACATTGCAGGCAGATTCTTCATAATCTGAACCACCAGGGAAGTCCAGTAACACTATAGACAATAGGTAGTTATTTTCTCAGTTTTGCAGATGAGAGGATATAATTTAGAGAGGTTACATAATCTGTCTAAAGGTACATAGGTAGTAAGTGGTACAGTCAATCTCTGCCCTTTTTGAATTGACCAGATGACTCACAGAGACAGAACTGTATAAACTGTAGAGCTTTTTTCACGTTCTAAACTGATTTATCCTTGCTTCATCAGCTCTCCTCAGCTTTTTGGGGTCAGAAATTTGGGCACAGCTGTTCTGCTCCCTCTACTGGCTAAAAGGCAGCCCAACGGTTTCAGATAATGCCTCAGTGTGTATCCTTTGTGCTTTTTGCCAACACATGGTTGACAGTGTTATCTTTGTACAGGGCTCTTAATACCTTGCCTAAGGAAGTGGGGCAGGGTTGGGGGGAGTGTGCACAAGGTCAGTGTCTTCTCACACTGACCTTGAGGGCAAGCAGAGGAAGCAGGCCCTGTCAGAGTGATAGTTTCTGCCTCGGTGATTCCAATCTCCTGTGGACTTGGGCTGCCATTATCATTTTAGGTACTAAGAACACATCATTTTAAATGATCCCAAGGCACTCTACAAATAACCATTCATGTTAAATCACCAAGTATTTATTTATTTTGTAAAATTAAATCCAAAATGAAGATTAAAGATAATCTGGGTGATAGGGGAAAATTCTTTGGTTGAGAATGGTAATGACTTTGAGTGCATAGGTATAGACACTCTGTTTCCTTTTTTATTGAACTTTGGTTTTTTTTTTAATGCTACTGCAGTTCAAGAGCAATGGCACCCCACTCCAGTACTCTTGCCTGGAAAATCCCATGGACAGAGGAGCCTGGTAGGCTGCAGTCCATGGGGTCGCAAAGAGTCAGACATGACTGAGTGACTTCACTTTCACTTTTCACTTTTATGCATTGGAGAAGGAAATGGCAGCCCACTCCAGTGTTCTTGCCTGGAGAATCCCTGGGACGGGGGAGCCTGCTGGGCTGCTGTTTCTGGGGTCACACAGAGTCGGACACGACTGAAGCGACTTAGCAGCAGCAGCAGTTCAAGAGAGGTCGTGCTGCCTGTTGATATCTTAATGAAACACAGAGGTTCCCTCAGTTATATTTCTTTTCTGTGGATATCCCATCACATCCTGGAGAGTTTCATTTTCTTTTTCTATCATGAACATTAATATATATATAAATATATAGGGATGTCCCTGGTGGTCCAGTGATTAAGTCTTCACCTTTCAATACAGGGGATGAAATTTGATCCCTGATTGGGGAGCTAAGATCCCACATGCCCCGTGACCAAAAAACCAAAGCATAAAAAAGAATACAATATTGTAACAAGTTCAGTAAAGGCTTTAAAAATGGTCCACATTTTAAAAAAATCTTTAAAATATATGTATTTTAAGTTTTTGGTAATATGCAAGCATATACCAAAATGTAGTATACCCATCTATAACAGTTAACATTTTATCACCTATTCATCTCCATTTTTTTTCTAGAATATTTTAAAGGAACTTCCAGACATTCACCACTTAACCCCATTAGAGAATGCATCCTTAACTGATAAGTTTTTCTTTCTTTTTTAACATGACCACAATACCATTACTATAACTAAAATATATAACAGTGTCATGCAGTATTTAAATAGGAAGAGATATATCGAATTTGACAGTGTGTCGGTCGTTTATTAAATTTGCTTCTAATCTTAGTTTTTTAAAAAAGAAACAAAATTTTACACATACATTTGAGGTCCCCTTTTACTGTTTGTGTTTATTCTTAAATAATATGGTGGTGTTTTGCATATTTAAATACTTAATGTTTTCCTTTACATATCCTTCTGAAACCTGTTTTTATTACTTAAAATTAGGTTTTCAAAGTTTATTCATTTGATACGTGTATCTAGCTCATTTAAAATGCTGGGTACTGGTTCCACTTAGCTTAGATTTTATTTGTATTTTCATCCCAATTGTTTTTATTGTTCATATATTGATGGATATTTATGTTATATACTTTTTTCTTTGCTATTATGAACAGTGAGGCAGTGGACATTCTTGTACGTTTCTTTGTGCCATTTTGAAAGAAGAGATCTATAATTTACATTTGTCTAATTACTATAGAGGTTGAGATCCTCTGTAATATCTGTTTGCCATTTGGTTTTCCTCTTCTGTGAGTTGTCATATTTGCCTCTTTTCCTAGTGGTTTTCAAAATTGATTTGTAGAAATTTTTGTGTTTTCTTTGAAATAAGCCATGATCAGTTTTGTCTGTTGCTACTAGAATCTTTATCATTTCAGGCAGTCCCTTCTTGGTCCCTGTCTCTGCTCCCTCTGTTTAACTCCAGTTAAGTTGATTTCTGTTTTTATTCCTGTGGTCCTTTGTTTTATTCTTACCTACTGTGTTTTGAGTTGTGCTACCAAGGCAGAGAATCCTTTCAGTTGTTCATCAACTGAATTTGCTGTGTTGGTTATGGTTTGTTTTTTGTTTTGTAATGCAGACAATCTACAGTAGTGGTTAAGAGAATGGGAACTGTGGAGTCTTTTAACTATTTCCTTTTGAATCTTGAAAGTGAAAGTGAAAGGCGCTCAGTTGGGTCCGACTCTTTGTGACCGCATGAACTATACAGTCCATGGAATTCTCCAGGCCAGAATACTGGAGTGGGTAGCTGTTCCCTTCTCCAGGGGATCTTCCCAACCCAGGGATTGGACCCAGGTCTCCCGCATTGCAGGTGGATTCTTTACCAGCTGAACCACCAGGGAAGCTCTTTGAATCTTGACTTAACCAACCACTTTATTTACTGTTGTTGCCTTGGCAAGTTACTTAACTCTCTTGTAGTTGACCTTATAGTCTATAAAAGCCACGAGAGTGGAGCTGTTATGATCCTAGGTATGTATTTGATGAAAGTCAGGCTCAGAGAGATTAGATTAGAAACATGAGTAAGTGGAAGAAACATGTGGGCCTCTTTATCTCTTAATTTGCACTTTTGATAGAGAGATGGGCACAGAAAAATATTTCTGTAAGATACAGAGTAGCAAAAACAGTGCCAAGTCCCTGACCTATAGCCTCAAGTTGTGGGGGAAAACAGAGTAGAGACTACGTAGAACTCAAGTGCCCGTGGCTTGTCCAAATGTATGAATAGGGAGGAAAACCCCTTTATGCCATTTTTCATTAAAATAAAGCAAACAAACCCCCAAATTTTATTTTCATGACTTTAATTTTATAAGAGATATGGCATTTAAATAACCATCCCAGGCCAGCCTAGTTGAATTAGGCAAATCATAAACAAAGAACATTGTGGGTCATAGTTAAGGGATCATTCTGGTAGACAAATGAAATACTTTGGAGGTGGACACAACTTGATTTTGACCAACAATGGAAGGAAGAAGAATCCCAAGAAACAAAGGAAGTCAAGGAATGAAGGCAGCTTCTTTCTAGAGGAGGGAGAATTAATTAAATTTGATTTGGCTGCTCTGTTTTCTACTTTTTTTTTTAACTAAAAGAGGAAATATGTTTATGGCAAAACATCAAGTAGTAAAGGAAGGTATAAAGTAATAATTAAAACATGATTTTTCCAGCAGTATATACCCAAAGAACAGAAAGTAGGGGCTTGAACAAATATTATACATCCATATGCTCTTAGCAATGCTATGCACAATAGCCAAAAGGTGGAAACAACCTAAATATCTATAGATGGATGAATGAACTTAAAAAAAATATGGTATGTGTGTAATGAAATATTACTCAGCCTTATAGAGAATGAAATTCTGCTATGTGCTACCATATGGATGAACCTTGAAGATGTTATGCTAAGTGAATAAGCCAGACACAAAGGGACAAATATTAGATTCCATTTATATGGGAGTACCTAGAGTAATCGAATTCATAGAGGCAGAAAGTAAAATAATGGTTACTGAGCACTGGGGAGAGATATCATTTATTGGGTACAGAATAAGTATTGGGTACAATACTCCAACTAAAAGTTTGAGATGGTGTAAAAGTTCTGGAGATGGATAATGGTGATGTTTGCACAGCACTGCAAATATACTTAGTGCCACTGAACTGTACACTCATAAATGATTAAAATGCTACATTTTCTGTTATATATATTTTAATTACAATGAAAAGTCTCCCAGCAGCCCTAGCCTAGAAGTGATGTCCGCTGAAAACAACTTCTTTTACAGCCATCTAGATATGCAAATACAAGCATAGACATGCAAGCATAAGCATGTAATTCAGTGTCTACTCTTTGGGGCATTCACTTAGGTGCTAGAAAGTCTGCAGTGAACAAAACTGACAAGGTTCCTGCTGTCATGGGGCTTTTTAAAAATTTGTTTTACACAAAAGGATGTTGGTGTGCATACTATTTTACACTTCATGTTTTTCCCCTGACAAAGACCTTTGGCCATCTTTCTGTGTTAGTTCTTATAGACTTATTGATTTAGCGGTTGCATCTAGTGGTACGCTTTTGTATGATTGTGATACAGTTTGTAGCTATTATATTGAATGGAGAAGGGGAGGCAGAAGTATAGAACTTACTATTTTTCTGCCCTGTTGTAAGTTACATTTTTATTAGGAATATAATATAGGCTTATTATAAAGAGTCAAGCCGTGCCAAATCTATAAAGTAAGAGTTAAAACTTTCTAACAGGTATTCTACCTCTCTTTTAATCCTACTCCCTGGAAGTAGTAAACCCTTTTAACAGTCCATTGTCCATCCTTCCAGACATGTATAATGCATTTGCAAAAATAAAGAATATGTAGAACATGTATCTGGAGAAGGCGATGGCACCCCACTCCAGTACTCTTGCCTGGAGAATCCCAGGGACGGGGGAGCCTGGTGGGCTGCCGTCTGTGGGGTCACACAGAGTCGGACACGACTGACGTGACTTAGCAGCAGAACATGTATCTTCTCATTCTCTAGGAGCTGGCGCATGCAGTAGAATATTGCTCATTCTACTCAGACTATAGAGAGTTGTGCAGAGGAAAGAGCTGGACTGAGCTTCATGAGAGCCAAGTTCTGTCTTGATCCTGCTGCTGTGACAGGCAGTTCCTCAGTTATCCTTTGTCTGGTGTCCCATAGTCAATGAGATCTCATCAAGGAGAGTGCTTTGGAAACTATTATGCTTTAAATTCTGGGATAATTTCTTTAGAGTTCTTTGATTGCAAGCAGTAGAAAGCAACTCAGGTTCTGTTAGACCAGAAAAAAAGTGGGGGAACATTAGTGGAAGAATTTTAGGTAGCAGATGAAGAAATGTGTAAATGACTGGGTCTCTGGAAGTTCAGGAATTTCTGTGTGTCTGTTCAAGATGTAATTCCTGGGGAAGAGTGACTGACTTAGAGGCCACATGTCCACTGATGATTAAGGGGATAGAGTTCTGGGTTTATGTCAGAGTCTCATGGAGGTGGGGAGACGAAGTTTTGAAAAGTATGGGATTCAGGCTGGAAAAATGAAATATCAGCCTTGAAATGCCAGCTGTTTTAACCCTAGATTCTTGCTCCCCTCTCAAGGAGGAGATGATCGCCGGGTTCTACTATGGCACATGGAACAAGCTATCCACTCCAGAGTTAAGCCCATACAGCTGAAAGGAGAACATCATTCCAACATTTTTTGCCTGGCTTTCAACAGTGGGAACACCAAAGTATTCTCTGGAGGTGAGCAGAAGGGAGATTTCCCCTTGGGAAATTGACTGTGGCTGGGATTTCAGATAAAGGAGTGCTAAAATTACTCCAGATTTTCTTTCCTTTAGCCCATTGAATTGTGGAAATATTGGTTTCCCATAGCTTGCCTTCTCTGTATGATAGCAGTTCAGATGCACATATGAGACTAATGTCTATCCTCCTTTGCTTTCTCTCCTTTGCTCTTGTTGCTATCTTTTTTGATAGAAAACTTCACATTGCAGTCTGGTACACAGATACATATTAGAAAGAGTACTTAACTTTACTATGCGTGACTCACTCTGATTTTTTTTTTTCTATTCTGTTTTTAAAGATTTTAAAGGTTGTGATTCCAATTGGTATTATGACCCATTAGTGGCTCCTGTTTGAAAACGTGTTATGTTAGGGTATAACCGGAATGGCTTGCTGTCAAGCCAGCCTCTTGATGGCATCCATCAATCACACTCCTATCTGACCACTACATTTCTAGGCCTGACCTCTCTTCTGCTTCCATGGTAGCCCAGACAGTGAAGAATCTTCCTGCAATCTAGGAGACCTAGGTTCAGTCCCTGGGTTGGGTAGATCCCCTGGAGAAGGGACTGGCAACCCACTCCACTATTCTTGCCTGGAGAATTCCATGGACAGAGGAACCTGGTGGGCTACAGTCCATGGGATCACAAGGAGTCAGACATGATTAAGCGACTAACACTTTCTCTTCTGCACTGCAGACTTCCCCCCTGGGTATCTACCTTGTGTTCCAAAAGTAGTTTAAATGCAGCAGATCTAAAACTAAGATTTTAGTTCTTCTCACCTGCACAAATATTTCCTCTTGTTTCATGGATTCCCTTTCTCAGTTGTTATCACCATTCAAGTAATTATCTAAATTGTTAGGTTTAACTTAAGGACCTGCTGACATTGAAGCATTTTCAACCTACAGCAATGACAGTTTTATATGGTTCAATCTAACAAATCTCAAAATCAGCGCCAAGCGTGCCTTTCTGTCATTTTTACATCTCTTAGTCACCAGTTATTAATATTTTGAAAGCCTCATATTCATCCTTTAGTTTCTGTTCTTTTGCTGTACCTACTGCTCTGATTCAGGTCCTCAGTTTTGGCCTAGACTACTGTAGTGTCCTTCTGTGATTTCTGCTACCAATATCTCCTTACTCATTGCTTACACAAGTTTTCTTTGAAAAGTTGAATCAGTCCTGTGAACCTTTGACCTTACCCAGTCTCCCTGCCTGGCCTCCTTTTCCTCCCCTGCATCTTGTGCTCTAGATTCCTCAGTCACTTGCCATCTTAAGTGCCATTACTGTTTTTCCACAGGCCGTGATTATTGTCCAACCCCACCAGTTACCCTAAGCCTTCCATCGGTTAGAATTCTGAGTTTCTATTCAAGTGTCTCCTTTCCCATAAAAACATATTCGCCATGTACTTTCACCCTGCTCATAAAGTACACAATTGCCCCTTTATCTGTGTCCCCATGGTAGAGCATATCACTACAAGATAACCCGTCTTGTCAGTGTTAATTGTTCGTGCAGGTAGACTGAATTCCTCACTTATTTCTCTCAGATCTTCAGCACTTCACACTGTGCCTGTTACCTGTAAGGCATTGACATGGGTTTGCTTTACTTCATATGAACCCACAATAGAGTTACAGGGAGGACTTTAAGATGACCTGGCCACATCTCTACTGCTTATACTTTTAGCATAGAGTGGGAAATTTTTTTGCTGTCTTCATTTTGGAGTTTTAGCTGTATAAACCACTTGACGGTGGGACTATACATATCATGAATGTATAGTATTTTTAGATGCCTTGATGGAATAAAGAGAATGCAAGAGAAAAAAGTTATGGATAAAAACTTTCCCGTCATGTAGTATCATCATCATTAAATTTAAATTAAATCATCATTAAATTTTAATGCTATAAAAGATGAGGATGTGAATAGTAGCAAACATTTGTTGGGGGGCCTAGTTGTAGTCTGAATGCTTTTACACTTTTATCTTCACAATTACTATGAAGTAGACACAATTATTCCTGTTTTGCTGAGACATAGAAAAGTAACAGATATTATTCCAGGTCTCACGGATGATGAATGTTTTGTTTAAAAAAAAAAAGAACAAACGAAGAAACACTAGCTTGGAGTAGGTGATTGATTTGCCAGTGATCACTTACTCTTTTCCTGAAGAGCCATTGTTTTGTTTTTGTTTCTTTAATCATTGGATAATGCATTTTGGAGATTGTTATTTTGTTATTTCTAGTTGCTATTATGCTTTTTAAAATTCTCTATAAGTATATTCTATCCTTAATGATTTTTAGAAACCTTTTTTCTAATTAGCACTCTTAATTTTTATTAACACTGACTTTGTCCATTTGTTTTCCCTGAAATCTTTAACATACTGAATTGTAATATGAATGGGACCACTTTTCAGGAATTGTCAAATGTCTGCTTTTTCCCTTACAGGAAATGATGAGCAAGTTATCCTCCATGATGTTGAAAGGTAAATAGATTATTGATATGTGAAAGTGATTAACTCTGTTTTTCATATGAAGAAAGGCAGATATCTCTTTAGACCAAAATAGTTCTTCTTTTTTTGAAGTAAATAGCATAAAATCAACTGTCTTTTGCTGAAAAAAAGATTTCGGTAATAGTTTTCAAATTAAATTTTGATTTATAAAAAGATTTACAAAGTTGATACGAAATTATAGTTTTCTGGTGAAATTTTAAAGGGCAAGTTTAGAAGGGAAGGAAACACTTAACCCTCACAGTAATTTTATGAGGCAGTACTATTATGATCTCAATTAGGAAACTGAGGCATGGAGATGTTAGCTGACTTAAGGTCAAGTGATGTTAGGATTTGAACTGAGGCAGCCTGGCTTGGGGCCATGCATTTTCTCACATGCCGGGCATCGGGAATTCCTCTTCTTCCCTTGCTGGCATCAGGGCTGCTTTATTGTTTTCTCTCAATTTTTGGAAATCCAGCACCACTCCCCAAGTCTGTAAACAAGCAGATGTGTTCTGTAGTAAGTCAAAACGTGAAACTCACGTGTTAAGTCACTTTTTTGGCAGGCACGTGGTGGGGAGGAGTACAGTGGTGATCTTTGTTCCACAACCAGGGATTGAACCTGCGCCCTGGCAGTGAAAGCACCAAGTCCTGACCACTGGGCTGCCAGGGAATTCCCTTGAGTCACTTTCAAACACGCTCAGTTAGGGCAAAAAACAAACTTGTGGTGAGGTCTTGTCTCTTTAATAATACCTTTTTCTTTTAACCTGAAAGTTGAACCTACTTTTTACTTTTTAGTAAATGTAATATCCTTTGGGTTTAGCTGGGTTGACTTTCTCCTGGAAATGAAAAGAGCTTCATTCTAGGAACTAGAGGGCTAGAACTCTGCACTATTTTTGTGTGTATATGTGTGCCTGTGTGCCTCTCTCTCTGCTCTCTGTCTCTCAGCAGTGAGACCTTAGATGTGTTCGCGCATGAAGATGCGGTGTATGGCTTGTCAGTGAGCCCTGTGAATGACAACATTTTTGCCAGCTCCTCCGATGATGGCCGGGTTCTCATCTGGGACATCCGGGAATCTCCCCATGGAGGTAGGGCCCCTGTGCACAAAGTAGCTGGACTGTGCTGCAGAGTTTGACGTCAGCTTCATCACAGATCCAGTTTATGACTTGAGTAACCTGGGCGGAAGTGCTGTAAAGGGAGAGGAAACTCACATGGGGACATAAATGTGTGTCTCTGGAGGTCCCATCCTACCCCCCAGTAGTCAGAAGTGTGGCACTTTTGCCAGTCCTCTTCCCGTCACTTGTGATCCACAGACCTTTGCAGTAGTGTAAACACTACAGTGTCTTGTTGTGAGGTAGCCCCAAGGAATAGAATGTGTGGTGCCTCATTTGTGGGGGGGAGCCACAAGGGCCAGCTGTGTGCATGGTGCTGAATTGCACATATTCTTGGTTATTTAAGAGAATAACAAATTGTGCAATTTGTTGCATCCTAGTTCCAGGGTTGTTATTTTGCTGGAAGAACCACAGACCCTCAACTGTGGTTGAGGATCTATACCACCTTAACTGTATATAGAAACTTAAAATGATAGCAAATACACTCTGTTTAAGGGGGATTGTCTGGGTGAGTTCCTCTTCTAAATGTTTTCTTTGCATCTCTGAAATGTAAAATGAAGAATTTGTCTTGCTGACTTTCTCTGAAGTTCTTCAGGAAATTCTCTTTTTCAGCTCATTTCCTGCAGAGAGATTTCTGTCACTCTGTCTTCAAAGGCTCTTCTCTCCAGCATACCCTCAGTGCCACCCACAGCCCCACTCTTGGTGCAGCTTTGTCAGCACCATACCTCTGTGCCCAAGTTACTATCCTGCCTGTCTTGTCTGGCAGGCTCTGAGTCTTTATTCTATATGCAGAGCATTTAATATGTTGGTCTTTGTTCATTACTGAGGTTCAGGCTATAAGAGAAGCTTATTCTCAGGTCAGGAAGATAAGGTAGCCAAAGCAGCATCTATGGTTGAATGTAATGGTTTGCTTCCTAGATGAAATTCTCCTTTGTCTGAACTGCCTCCTGGCTGAGATGATTGAGCGCTCCCTGTGCCCTCTCCCCCCACAGAGGCCTGTGACGTATTCTGTACGGAATCATAGACTGAGGAGTGCTTTCCACCTACTGCTTCTAAACAACTTCCACAGGATTGAGTCCTCCCAGGCAGCAGAGTGGTTCCTTCCTCACCTGGAGCCAGCTAGTATATGCAAGAGGCTGTAGGGTTTCTAGGGGAAGTTGATATACATAGGAGCTGGCTGGATGCAAGAGAAGTTCAAGTATTAGATGTCTTTTTTTTATAGTATCCAACGTTGAAATGAAATCTTAACATTCTAGACTGAAGCCATTTTCTTTTCAATTTAGGGAGCAATATTGCCAGAAGGAAAAATTGCACTGTTATTTTAAGTCTATATAGTTATAAAACTTAATTTCTAAAGCTGGTAAATTTGGATTAAGGTATAATAATCCTACCAGTAATTGAGTGTGAATTTTTTTTAGCTCATGAGGAATTCAGTTTTACTTACTGTGAAACAGCTTACCTTCCTGGTTACAATGACCATTTCTGTTTTGTTACAGGATCTAAATAGGTGCTATGTGTATTTCTCAGTATTATAGCTTAAACTTTGTGCATATGTGTTTAAGTTGCTGTGTTCAGACTTTCTGTGTACAGAGGGTGTGTGCCAGGACTCATGGGGACTTTGTGCATAAGCATGCTAGTGGGGTAGTTGTTAAAGGCTGTGCTCCTCCTTGCCTTCACACTCCTCCTTGTCTATCTGCCATTGGCCCAGAAGTGCCTGAAATGGACTGATCAGAATTTTTCTCTTCACAGAGCCCTTCTGCCTGGCCAACTATCCATCAGCCTTTCACAGTGTCATGTTTAACCCTGTGGAGCCCAGGTTATTGGCCACAGCCAATTCAAAGGAAGGAGTGGGACTCTGGGATATTCGAAAACCTCAGAGGTGAGCTCCTTTTATTCAGAAGGTGTTACCGCTTTTCCCTGCCTGAACTTTCAAGAAATATAATCAGCCAGCATGTGTTGTGGGAACCTGGATGGCAGTTGATCTCACTTGGACATCTCCTAACGTATCCTGGTTTCTCTGAAGCAAGGAGAACTCTATTCCCAAGGGGCAGGCAGTGTGAGATATCCATACTCCTTGCGAAGGAGAAGTCAGAAATTGTAATCTGGGCTCTAGACAGGATAAATTCTAGGCAGACTTTGCAATGGGAAAGCCTTGCTTTAGCACTACCTTCTATCTTTAGGTCCATCGTTCCCCAGATGCATGGAAGGGGAATTATGGTGATTTATTAAACTCATTACTACTGAACTGGGGATTCTTAACCCCAGACAGAAGGGGATATGAACTTCAGGAGAACTGTTGACCCCCAAATTGCATGGAAATTATATTGTATATTCACCTAAGTGTGTTTTTGTGAGGAGGAAGTTTTTTTTTTTCTTTCCGTTTCTCAAAAGGACCAGTGACTACAACAGTAAAGGTTAAGAGCTACCGCTGCAGTGTTAGGGATGTGTTCCCCTTGTGTTTGCACTATTAAAGAGTACTCTTAGGACAATTCTGAGCTGATGATTCAAATCACTTATGGGGGAATTTCAGACATCATTAAGAGAAATACGTGGATGGGGCAAGTAGGAACCTCTTTCATGTTCCTTAAATCCCACGGTGGAGAGATGACCTTTTATGGCACCTATGACCTTTTATGGCGTATAAAGCCAAACCTTGCTTTATGAAAGATTTGCATGCATTGCTAGCTCTTCTGAAAATTCCATATGGCAGTAACTTCCCACTGTAAGGCACTATGGCAGAAGAGTATCATGCAGAGTAAACAAGGTTATGGTTTATTTCATGGGCCTCAGATGAAAGGGGCAATTAAGTACAGAGGATTCTCTTCCTTGGTTACTTTTCAGTCCTAGCTAATTCTCTCGATGGGGCAGTCTGATGAGGCTGGAACTATGGGATCCCAGAAGGGGATCCCTGGTGTTGAGTGGGGATCCCTCAGGCTCCATAGGGCAGCAGAGGTTTCTCCTGCTCGCTGTTGCATGTGCACCTGGCTCTCCCTTTTCCATGTGACGGGAGTGCGTGTAGTGGCAGGGCCCCTGTGGTGCCTCTGTACTGTGTGCTTAGGGAGGCTTGTCCTCTGCCAGCAAGACAGTCTCCTGTGTTTAGCGTTAGCATTCTCTCCACTTTGCGCTCTTTGGGAGCAACTGTTCTGCCTTGTCCATATCACAAAAAGCAGAATTTGGACTAACGATGCCAGCTTTCTCCCAGCCTGCTATCTCCTATACTGAGAATGAATAGCTGGCAACTGGAGTGAGGCCTGAGCTATTCATCCCCAGTGGAAAGCTTGAGTAGCTCATGATGTCAGCAGTGTCTTGAGAGAAGAGGGCAGTTGAATGTTAATGTTTCTCCCGATTTTCCTCCACCAGCTTCGTACTGTGCATTGTATTTGGGCCCTCCTCCCCTTTCTACTTATCCCTTCACTAAACATGGCTTCTTTCTCTTTAAAAAATTCTAAGTGAGATTTCTGCTATATTTTTATAGTAACACTTACTAAATTTAGGGTCTGTATCCAGAAAAAATGTAAAGAAAAAGATAAAAAGAAGGTCCTATCTCAAGCTGATCTCTGTTGCTTGTATGTTTTTTAAATGTTTTGTGTCAGTACCGTTCTTCTCTTTGCTGGTCCCTAGTCACTTTCTCCAAAAGTAACTACAGTGAACAGTTCCTTAGTTTTCTGTCAAGAACAAAATTTAATGCATATAACTAGCATAAAAAATACATATCCTTAGAAGAATTTAAACTAAAAGAACCACATAATAATACCTTGTCTTTAGTGTCTTTTTTTCAATTAATAATATGTCTTGCAGCTTTTTTCATATCAGCACGTAACAGATCTAACATATTCTGTTGATGGCTACTTGGTTTTCCATTCATGTGATGGACCCAGCAACCAGACTTCTTGTTTCTTGTTGGGCCATTATAAACTATGTTTCACTGACCCTGGTCACACATATTTGGCCTACCTTTGCAAAATATCTAGGGAATTGCTGCATCAAACAAAGAATGTATGTTTTTACATCTTTTTAAAATAAAAATTGTCAAATTTTCCCACCACCAAGAAAGGCTACACTGATTTACAAACCTCTCAACTGCACAAGACCACATATATCTCATTAACATGTAGTCCTTCATTAATAGTCCTTCATTACCATGTAAACTGTTACAAGTCTTATGGGGGAGAATATTATGTTCTTGTTTTGATTACTTCATTTATGTGTAAGGTTATGTGGTTTCTTTGGTAACCTATAGTTTTCAAAGCCCATATGGGAGAAAAGTCATCTAGTAAAGCTAATTGGCATTCTTGACTGATTCCTTTCTTGGAGTGAAAGGAAGAGCACAGTGCTATGGAGACTAGGATGTTTTTACCTGTTTCTTTCATCTTTTCTAAGGTTCTATGTAATTTTTTGGATACGAGGCAGAAAAAAGCTGTGAAATATTCTTGGGGTCCTGTTCTCCACATCCTGTAGTGTTTGGGGATTAAAGTGCAGATCGTTTCTGTTGGAACTCTCTCAGTACAAGTTGGTGTGGGGAAAAAGAGACAGCCCTTTGTCTTTTCCATGTGGGATTAATTATGCTGCGTTGCAGTGGGTGATTTGTCTCCTAACACAGCTGCCTGGAAGCCCCAGCCCCCAAGTCTTGGGACACTTCTGCATCACCTGGGAGGACAAGCCTAGAACAGGAGAGATGATCTATTTCAGGGGTACTTTAATGTCCAGGGAGAGATTTTCGAGAATTTGTGAGCCCCTTATAATCACAGGTAAAATGATGTGTGCTTGTGTATCTGAGTGAGCACGTGTGGCATTTTTTTCTAGGAACGAGGAGAGCTTTTACCAGGTTCTCACAGAGACCCTTGAATCCCAAGGGGATGAGTTGCTCTGTGTTCTAAAGATTCTTGATTTAGAGCCTATTGTGGTTCCTTAGCCGACTTCTCAGTAACTTCCAGCTTGTAGCTTGGGCACATCTGTGCGTTCTGGGCCTGATTGAGTGGCCCACTGGCTTCCTAGAAACAAATATATCTCCGTGGAACAACAGAGGGGGCCCACTTTGAATACCTTTTGCTTCCTACCTTACCCCATAGGGTTAGTTCCGTGCTAGAGTGGTTTTCTTGCCCTGCCCAAGCCTGAGCTGTGTCGCTCCACTTCAGCAGGCAGCCCATAGGAGTGTGGACAGGTTCATGCTTGTTCCACTGTTGCCCTGAAATAAGCTGGTGAGAGGCCTGGCTTTCAGAATAAAGTGTCAGCTTTAGAAGGGACTTAAGTTGTCATCTGACCTGACTTACTTATTGTACAGATTTTAAACAGAGGCCGAAGAGCTTGATGGTTTAGAGAGTAGGATCTGAAGTACATCCTGAATACAAAGCCAAGCAGTACACCTTAATAGCTGTGGGATCTTGAGCATGTTACTTTACCTCTCAGTGCCTCATAATAATAAATAATAGCTAACATAGATTAAACATGACTTGCTGGGGATAATGACAGTTATATGAATAATTCCTTTTTAATCCTATGACAGCCTTATTAAATCAATTCTGTTATTCTTATTTTTTTAATGATAAAGAAGTCAAGGTACATACAGAGAGGTGAAATAACGTGTGTGTATGTGTGTTATTTCCTTCCCCCTTTTAAATCAATTAGGGGCCCTGTATATCCTAGTTTTCTTTCATCTGTGCTTCCTTGAAATAAAACTTTGTCAAAATTCCTCTCAAATTTTTCTAACATAGACCTATCCAACTCTAAAGTCTGAGTCCTTTAGACTTTCTGCCTCACTTTTCACTGTCTTATGGCCCAGCCCGTTTGCACACTGACTTTCCAAATTTTTTGCTCTGTTGATTTTTTGCCCTGGACAAAAAACATGCTGTTAATTTTTATGAACATGCTATTAATTTTTCTTTTGTAAAGTTTTAGAACAGAAGTTGTAAACTAGTTGCCCATAGGCCATATTCAACCCACAGGGATATTTTGTTTGACCTACATGATATAATAGTGTTTAGAAAATTACACAGAAAAAAATCAAAATTTCTAACATCACTTGAAAAAGTCAAAAGACCTGAAATTATTGGACCTTTATTTTCATATGGCAACAGCCGAAGCTGAATCAGGGGTTCGTTCCTCTTAAAACCTTTAGGATGTGTTACAGGTTCCACCACTCCTTCATGTCTTAACCCAGGTGTTTCCTCTCATTTATATTACTTCCCTGGCCCAGTAGTCTTTGGAATTTGAAGGTTTGCTTTGGGGATTTTAGTGCAAATGAGTGGACCATAGGTAGATAACTTGAGCATAATGACTGGATAAGAGAAAAAGTCACATATAGAAGTATAATTGCAAGTCTGGATGAGGTTTCATTCATTTATATGTAAAGTGTTTCTGCTGATATCTCTTCACAACCGTCTTCTCCTTTATCGCTGCCAGTGTCCCTGTTGTGATGTCTTGCTTGGTCTATTGCAGTGACCTCTGGGCAGTTTTCAGAACTGAGCTCTTTGAACATCCAAAGCATTAAGGAAAAGTGGAGTTTTCCCCAGCTATTACTCTCCTTGTCTCACCATTTTCATTGCCTGTTTTAAAAGCTGTCTGCTCACTCACTACTTCTCTCCTTTCTCGTGTCTTTATAGTTTCTGTCAGTTTTTGTCAGGAACTATTAGTTCTGTGACAGGTAACAATGTCTTGCTTTGACAAGGATAATAAAGAGAGTGTTTCTTTCCCACTCAATAATAAAACTAGGGCAAGCCAGGAATTCCTGTAGACTTACCTCATAAGCTGGTGCTTTTACATGTTGTGTAAATGGGCAGTAAATGCAAATTCCTGCTGTCAAGAAGGACTTGCTTGCTCTTAGTAACTCACCTGGCTTTGGGGCCTAGATATCTGTTCTCCGGGCCTGGGCCAATCCTACTTCTGTAGAGACCAAATTAAGTGCAGCTCTGTCTTCTGAATAGCTGGGCAGTCTCTGCCACATTGCCTTTAAGGGCTGCTCATACTCTTGTGGGAAAATAGAGCCCAAGAGTTCAGCTTCAAAGGCTGGGGAAAAAGTCATTCATGCTCTGCTTTCTCTCTCTTCTCTCCCACTCACCCATCTTTACTTTTTATATGAACCTATCCAGTGCTCAGGGAAATGTTCCATCTATTAAACCCATAATAAAAGCTTGTTTTTCCCCTGAAACTGTATTCCTTCCTTAAGTTCTTTATTAATGTCACCATCACTCTTGTAATGATCCTGGCTAAAATCCCAGAGTCCCATATGCCTCTTCTATTTCTTACTCCCTCTGCCATAACCAGCCTTGCTCTGTGTTAGTGCCTGGCCACTAAAAGTTCTTAAAGCCTCTGCCCTATTGCAAGTCTATATTACTCTTTCCATAAGGTGTCGACTTCTAAGGTGTCGGCTAGCTTCCTAACTTGCTCTTGCTTCTGGCACACAGCACATGTCCTTAAACATACTTCTGCCATTCCCCTACCCAGGAGCTCTAGAGTCTGCTTCTTATCTTTGTTTATGGCCATATTCCCCAGAACCAGTAATGTGGGATGCTCCAAGAAATTTTTTTTTTTTTAATGAATGGATGACCTAGTTTACAGACGAAATGGAAACTTGTCAAGCGAGCAGTCAGCCCCTTCTCTGGTGCCAGTGGCCCTTTTCCCCTTGTAGGTTGTCCTCTACATACAAACACACGTAAAGGAGAATTTATCTTTTTCAAATTCTAGTTACCCTTCAAGGTCCAAGATCAAATGGCAGCCCATCGGTGCAGACGTCCTTGGTCTGTCTCCCCGTTACATTCTCTTAAAGCGTCCTTCCTTTTTTTACTCACTGTGTCCCCAGCACCTAGCCCAGTTTTGGCGCAGAGTGTATGTTGAGTGAATGAAGCTTTTCCTCACTTCTGGCAGAAAGGATCACTCTATCCTGTAAAGTACTTAGGGTCTGTGGCATTCATGTTGCATGTCTTAGTCACTGTTTTTGCCATCATTGATTATCTTTACTATGACTGTTTTATCTCCAGATAAAAGATTATGTCTTTTCTTTCTAGTGCTCAGAAATTGCTTCTCAGAAAGGAAGCACTTGTCTTAATCTGTACTATTACTTTGCATGTTTTTCTGTGGATTTTTAAAGACGTAGCCATGTTTTATATCTGTTGCCTAGCACAAAGCTTAGAATGTTATGACCTTCAGTAAATAGTGCAGTGTTAAACTCATCATGAAATAGTATGTATTTTCAAAGCTAGCTCTCTGTAATGTTTTCATTAACTCTCTGAGTGTAATAGCATGGATCAAAATGTCATCTGCAGAGAATAAACCCTTAGAGGAGGTTGTAAGGGTACTTGCAGGGCTTTGAACAGTTGTCAATGAGTTAAACTAGTGATGTAAGGAAGTCAAGAATTGTGACAAAGTTGCTTTCTAGTGTTTGGGCCACAAGGTGGAGCTCTAGAATCAGCTTCACTGCAGAAAGACACCAGGGCCCCATTATCCTAACCCAGTAATTCTCAAATTTCAGAGGGCATCAGAATCACCTGGGGAGGTTGTTAAAGTGCTGCTTCCTGGAGCACAGACCCAGAGATTGAGTTGTCCATCCAGGGCAGACCCTGTGAATCTGCCATTTTTTAATACATACCCCAGGTGATTTGGCAACTTTGCTTATCCTGCAAGGTGGAAGCTGTGATTTTTCAGAGATCTGTGTTGAATTTGCTGCTGTGTTCATTTGGACCCAGGGTCTTCTGGCTTTAGGCCAGAGCTTCCCTGTGTCTATTCATTCTCACCAAACACAAATGTGCCTTTTTGTAGCAAGAGGCTTAGCTTAAGACCAGAGCATCTGGGGAATGCCTGGTGAATGGATGGGAGTTGTAGAAGCATGTTCCACTTCATATCCTCCCTTAATACTTCCCAACTCCTCTTACTCAGGGGGAGGTGATACCAGACCCCTAAATCAAGTAGACATTTTTACTTTAAAATCAAATCTTGACTCTTTTTCTTTTAAAAAAAAAACTTTTTATATTTAAAAATTCTCTCTCACACACACACACTGAGAAATAGTAAAATAAACTCCATTGCACCTAGCACCCAGCTTCAATCATTAACCCATGGACAATCTTATTTATTCTTCCACTGAGATGACTCCATTTCCATGTAACTTTGTGTTATTTCCTCTGTAAACACTTTAGTGTGTATTTCTGAAAGATATTCTTTTTTAAAAATTGAGATAAAATTCACATGATATAAAATTAACTATGTTAAATAGTTAAAATTAGCTATGTTAAAGTAAAAACTTTAGTGGCATTTAGTTCATTCGCATTGTTGTGCAACTGCCACCTCTGTCTAGTTCCAAAGCATTTTTATCATTCCAAAATGAAACCCACACCCATTAAGCAGTCACTCCCCAGAATACTGCACCTCTAGTTTTTGGCCACCACCAGTCTGCTTTCTGTATCTGTGGATTTACGAGTTGTGGCTGTGACCTTTAGTCTGCCTCTTTTACTTAGCATAAAGTTTTTGAGACTCATCCACATTGTAGCATGTATCAGTACAGTATTTCATTCCTTTTTATGGCTGAATAATTTTCTATTGTATGGATGTATATACCATATTTTGTTTATCCACCTACTGATGGACATTTGAGTTGTTTCTACCTTTTGGCTATTGTGAATAGTATTAATACTGTTAAGATTTGTGAATAAGTGTTTGAGTACCTGTTTTTGGTTCTTTTGGTTCTATCCCTAAGAGTGTAGTTGCTAGATCATATGGTGATCCTATGTTAAACTTTTTGAGGAACTGCCATATTAGTTTCCATGAAAAGATAATTCTTTTAAAAATCATAATATTATCACACCTAAAAAATTAGCAATAATTCCTTAATACCATTGCATATTTAGTGTTACATTTCCTTAATTGCCTCCTAAATGTTACAGTTGGTTCTTATGGATTGGGATTTGAATAAGGTGTGTACCAAGCAATTAGTTGACATGGCCTCTAAGTCTTTGGATACTCCTACTTTTCATCTTTTTCTCTTGTAACTTATTTGTTAAAGAAACAGGATAATTTATTTTACGGAGTTTCTCACATTTTAGGTTATGCAGGAGGCCCTTTGTATCCTCGGGTTCTGTATCTCTGGGGTTCCTGGATCCAGTCCCCCGTAGATGCCAAGGGGCAGCTGCACTCATTGCACGTTTATACTGTCATTAAGCATGTTCCCTCTTATCTCAGTGTTTTTCATAAATTGGTATTGGGTCTAGGGACTGAAACAGTTTTAGGTTTGATTCTTTTTGCCGGGGGTTACAAAAATATTTCATAGGTAGTGTTGTATCTAACCATAAGGAAGCCAAAAATGTCTGGTTTTGTCTTTTGTTTTAAAATACATTGACTGACTTTTCAGTTCAGCTTTTTAAAATACAAATAATGCTGGTGAAGATGTGGAGAAACTGAATCACTCATACATTGTGAGTAGAAATGTAAAGTAGTACAAAATATCTAGAAAATGTTTTGGTAGTTCCTTTATAAATTAAAAATGAACTTACTATCAGACCCAGCAGTTGCACTCTTGGGTGTTTATCCAAGAGAGAGGAAGACTTATTTTCATATAGCAGCTTGTACATGAATGTTCATAGTAGCTTCATTCATAATACCCAAAAGCTGGAAACTACCCATATGTTTTTCAGTCTGTAAGTAGTTAAAAAAAATAATAAAACTGTAGTGCATTTATACCATAAAATACTACTTGGCAATAAAAAACAAAAAACTGACCAGTTGATATGTGCAACAGTTTGGGTAAACCTTAAGTGAACTATGCTACATAAAAAAGCCAATCTCAAAATGATACATACTGCCTGCTTCCGTTTATATAACGTTCATGAGCTAATGTAACATTCATGAGATGGAGAACAAATTAGTCGTTGCCAGGTGTTAGGGTTAGTGGTAAAAGGGGTGGATGTGGCTATAAAAGGAAGTCTTGTGGTGATGGTACACATGAGTATTGTGGTGGTGACTACTTGAAGTTACACACGTGATACAATTGCATAGAGCAACACACACACACAAATGAGTGCATGTATAGCTGACAAAATCTGAATAAGCTCCATAGATTGTACCAATGTAAATTGCCTGGTTTTGATATCATACTATAGTTATGCAAGTGGTAACACTGGGAGAGTCTGGGTAAAGGGTTCAAAGAACCTTCTTGATTTTCTATAGAGTATTGTATTGTTAGCAAACAATGACTGTTACTTTTTCCTTTCCAATTTGGGTTCCCATTTATTTCTTTCTGTTTTCTGATTGCTGTGGCTAGGTCTTCAAAACTATGCTGCATAAAAGTGGGAAGAGTGGCCATTCTTGTTTTGTTCCTGATCTTAGAGGAAATACTTTCAACTTTCACTGTTGAGTATGATATTAGCTGTACGTTTGTCACATATGGCTTCTGTTATGTTGAGTTATGTTCCCTTTACACCCACTTCTGGAGAGTTTTATTATAAACGGTTGTTGAGTTTTGTCAGAAGCTTCTTCTGCATCTCTGTTGAGATGATCATATGATTTTTATTCTTTGCAAGCTCTTTTTACAAGAAAATTTCTTTGCAAATTCCTCTGAGAATGACTGTCACTCTGTCATGTCTGCCTCTGTGACCCGACGGACTGTAGCCCGCCAGGTTCCTCTGTCCATGGAATTCTCTAGGCAAGGATACTGGAGTGAGTTGCCATTTCCATCTCCAGGGCATCTTCCTAGCCCAGGGACTGAACCTGGGTCACCTGCATTGCAAGCAGATTCTTTCATCCGAGCCACCAGGGAAACCCTAGATTCCTCTGAATCTATAATTATTTCAAAATAAAAAGTTGAATGTAAGTAATACATAATAGCATTCTCCTTTTAAAACTATGAATAAGGCTAAAATTCCTCCTGACTACTTCCAATCCTGGTCTCCTGCCCCCTTTCCTGAGGGTAATAAATGTTAAGAGTTTGTATATGCTTCCAGAACTTTTTCTTTGGTTTTGTATGCTTATACATGTACCTGTAGAAAATACATGATTTTTGTTTCTATATGGAGGTATGTTTTTCACACGGATGATGTACTGCTATGCAGTTATTCTACAACTTGACTATTTCACCCATCAGTATGTTTTGGGAATTTATCCATGTATTAACATATCCAGATTTATATTGTTTCTTTTGCCAGTTAAGAACTTGAGTCGTCTCTGAGACTCTCTCTGTGAAGAAGTCAGCTTAGATTTTTCTTCTAGGAGGTCTTTTGTGATTGCTCCTCTCCTGTGTTCCCAGTCGAGGTATAGATATTCTCCCTATGTCTTGCACAGGACATATTCCCCTTATTACAACATTGTTCATATTATAGAAGGAAACTGATGGCTGTCTTGTACCTCATTAATTCCATCTTATTTCGTCTTTAAATCCATGTGCTTAGCATAGTATCTAGAATAGTTAGCAGGTTTTCAATAAATGGTTATTCAGTAAAGGCATGCATATATGAGTTACATATGTATGAGTTACTGAACTACAGGGAAGGATCTGAAGTGAATTACTTAGATGAATCCTTCTGGCCATGATGTATTGTCATCTGATGCTGTTCTTTTTGCTGGGTGGAATAATTCATCTCCACCATGTAGTCAGTGAAATCTTGTTGAACCAAGAAGCAGAAAACAACTTGTTGGCCCTATTTCTGCTTCTTACTTATTGTATGGTCAGAGCCAAGTCATATAAACATTTAGGACCTAGGTCTCCTCCAGTTTGAGATGGAAATAATGTTACCTTCACTATCCACCTTATAGGGTTATTATAAGGGTTAACTGATACAATGTATATGTAAACATTTTGGAAGGGTATCTTGTGATCTGATTCTTTTAAGAAGAATCACTGAAGAATCAGTGAATTCTGTGAAGAATCAGTGAATTCTTCATAGTTTGAACTTTTTATTTTGTGATCTTAGGTTTGACCATTTGTACTTTATCTGTTGTGAGTCACGTATTTTAGACAGGGATATCTTGGTATACTCTTAATATTATCTTGGCTTCATTTATCCATGAATTGACCCATGTATGGAAGACTTTCCAGGAACCTTGCTAATGTTTCTGGATTCTACATAAAATGCTTTGCACTTTGAATTTGTTTTTTATTCCAGTAATATACTTTGCCATTTATTTATAGGTACCTGGGAAGTGGGATGGTGTATCTGCAAAGAGAAACCAAACTAAGTATAGTTTCAGATCTAACCTGGTACTGTGTCCAGTGCTAACCAAGGTGGGGCCTGTTTATTACTTAAAATCCTTTCAAAGGAGGGGTATTATTTGCCTTCATTGAGAAGGATGGTGAGGGACACTGGTAGTTTTAGAGTCCTTTGCAAATTTTTGACTGTCTTTTAAAGAGTTTAGAATAATGGCTTAGTTTCAGATTTGCATCTGCCCCAGAATCCTGTAGGGCAGCATATTATCTGAAGTTTCAGTTAAGCTCTTTAAATTCTGCTGTCTCATACTTCCCTCAAAGCTATCTTCTGTGGTCCCTTAATTAAAGGAGTATGTTTGAGATGACATTTTAGAATAACGTATTTTCTTCTGAAATTACAGAAGTTTATGCTCATTGTAGGAAAACTTGGAAAATAAAGTGAAAGGTATAAAAATAAATTAACTAAATGCTATAGTTTGATTGACGTATCTTCTTATTGTTCTCAGTATATCCATCAAACTAAATGTTTATCACTATCTAATTTTAGATATGATTGGGTAGGGCATGTGTTCAAAGCCTATAGAATTCACTGTCTACTCTCTGAAAATGGGTAAATGAATTATTTTTTTTTAGCTTGTAATTCCTAAAGTTTGACTATTAATTTTCCTTTTGAACTTTTATCCTACAAATACCAGAAACTTGCTTTAAAGTATAAGATATAATTAAGATACGTGTTTACCTGTTAAACTATTCCTTTTTGTTGACTACTTATTAGCAGGTAGATAAATTTGACTCATTTGAAGGATGTGTGGTGGTGTCAGTGCAGAGAAGACCTGAGTGGTCATTGGCAAATCATTTGACGTTCTGGGCCACAGTTCTTTGCCTCTAATAGAAAACTGACTGAGATGTTCTCCAAGCCTCCTGCTGTTTCTTTGATTCTTCTGCTGCTCTGTTGCTTCCCTCTCAAGATTAGGTTTTGTGAGCAGACAAATGTAAGGAGCCAGGTAAACCTTTGTGGAGCCTGTTTTTTTAATGTTTTAAAGTCAGAGTGTTTCAGATTGCTGCTCATGACCCACTAGATCATGCGGCATCTATTTATTGAATGCTGGTACGTGTCTGGCACTGTTTAAAGCACTTGGAATGCACGGGAAACAGTATGAAAGGTGATAGTCTAGTGGGAAAGGACAGATAAGAAACAAAATAAATGGTATGTAAGATGGTGATTCATTAGTAGAAACTAAACAGGCAAGGGAGACAGGCAGCACTGGGGAGGTTTCATTTTTGCATTGGGTATCAGAACAGACTAATTGAGGAGGATATTTGAATAAAGAAGTAAATGAATGAACCATGTTCATATCTGAGGAGGAACATTCCCTCAGGATTTGCAAGTACAAAGACCCTGGAGCAGATGTTTGATGTGTTCTAAGGAGGCACCTGATGTGAAGAGCTGACTGATTTGAAAAGACCCTGATGCTGGGAAAGATTGAGGGCAGGAGGAGAAGGGGAAGACAGAGAATGAGATGGCTGGATGGGTTTGGGTGGACTCTGGGAGTTGTTGATGGACTGGGAGGCCTGGCGTGCTGCGGTTCATGGGGTCGCAAAGAGTCGGACATGACTGAGCAACTGAACTGAAGGAGGCATCGTGTGGTTGAAGTAGGGTAAGGGAAAAAGAGTGCCTGGAGGTAGAGTCATACATGAGGGATTGGTGGGGAAAGGTGTCTAGGGTCTCTGTTGGGATTATAAAGAGTTTGAGTTTTAACCTGGTTGAAATCCACTGGCAAATGAATGACGCAGTCTGACTCATGGTTCAGCATCCCTCTAGCTGTCATATTCAGGATGAACTGAAGCATGTGCCAAGAGTAGAGGCATGAAGACAAGGTAGGAAGCTCTTTCAGTAATCCATAGGGCCATGGAATTGACTTAGGTGGTCACAAGTATTTATTATATAGAAAGTGGAAAATCGGTGCACTGCACACAGTAGATGGCAAGTTGTTTAATGAATTTATGCTAAATAAACATGGGTGTACTGGAATACAGTATAAAATAAGCTTATTATAAAGGGTTACTATAAAAACACTTGAAAACCATTATCTTAAGGCATCTGTATTTTTGCCAGCTAGAACTGACTTTGGTTTTTGGACACTCAGTAAGCGTCTCCTGTATGACATAGGCTGTCTCCTATAATCACGTCTCATCAGTCAGCACTTTTCGCCTTCCCATTGCATTCCTCTGTCCTCCTCTTTTCCACTGTTTGCATAAGTGTTCTCGTAGAAGGGATCAAATTGTGATTTTTGTTTTCAAACCCTCTTCTGCTTAGCATTTTTTCTAGGCTTTGCCTCTTTCCCCTTTAACAGCCTTCTGGCTTTGTGGCCTAGTTCCCTGACAGTCAGCACACCCACCTAGTTTCTTCCTCCACCATCAGGGACTGCCTGTTTACCTGCCTGTATTCCCACCCACTCCTTCTGCACCCTTACTGTTGCTATAGCAACTGCCATCTCAGTCTCCTGCCTTCCCCTGACTTTTTTCTTCCTCCTGCCAACCTGTATTCATTAAACTCTCCCTCTCCAGCTTTCTACACTGTGAGGTCAGGGCTGATGCTTTGTAACATCTGTCAGAAGGTAGAGCCATTAATAATTTAGGATAAAGATTAAATGACTGCTTATAAAACCCTTCTCTATTTTCCACAGTTTGCAGTAAAGGGGGATTTTTTGAATAAGCAAATCATCTGATGAACTGAGATGACTGAATGCTAAGTCCCTAATTCTACAGAAAAATCACGAGTGTCCTAGGACAAATCCGTTTTGGCACTGCCTTTTAATTCATTTTGAGATCTTGTATAGGGTTGAGATCTTGGTTGGTTATATGTGGCTTTTGGGATCCCCTGAGCGAAAGACAAAAACATGGGCTGTAGATCACTTCAGCTCTGAGCGTGATGCCCCTGTTCTGGAAGCTGGTGATTAGAGGCTCTGCAGTACCTGAAAGCCCAGGTTCTTCCCCTTCCAACTCGCATAAAAGAAACAGTTAAGGAAGATGTGCCAGGGATTTCCGTGACAGTCCAGTGGTTGGGACTCAGTGCTTTTACTGCTGTGGCCCCAGATTCAGTCCTTGGTTGGGGGAGTTAGATCCTGCAGGCACGTGTGCAGCGTGATCATTTTTTTAAATAAATAAATTTTTAAAAAGGAAGATGTGAGGGGTGTGTGTATATATTATGTATATGTATATATAATGTATATATGGTGGGAAACTATATAGCCACAAAAAAGAATGAAATAGTGCCATTTGCAACAATATGGACAGACCTAGAGATGATCATACTAAGAAAATCAGAACGACAAGTACCATATGATATGACTTATATGTGGAATCTTACAAAACAGAAGCAGACTCACAGACACAGAAAACAGACTTAGATGCCAAAGGGGAAAGGCAGGAGGAGAGGGATAAATTAGGAGTCTGGGATTAGCAGATACAAACCGCTCTATATAAAATAGATAAACAGCAAGGTCCTGCTGCTGAGCACAGGGAACTGCATCCAATATCCTATAATAAATTATGGTGGAAAAAAAAAAAAAATTATGGTGGAAAAGAATATATATACACACACACACATATAACTGAATCACTTTGCTGCACGCCAGAAACTAACACAATGTTGTAAATCAACTAGACTTCAATTAAAAAAAGGAAGAAAGAAGGCTCCCCTGGTGACTCAGTGGTGGAGGGTGCACCTGACATTGCAAGAGGCACCGGTTTCTGATCCGGGAACAGCCCAAGTGCTGTGGAGCAATCAAGCCCGTGCGCTGCAGCTACTGAGCCTGCCCTAGAGCCCAGGAGCTGCGGCTGTTGAGCCCACATGCCCTGGAGCCTGTGTTCCGCAACGAGAAGCCCACGCACCGCGACTAGGGGGTGGCCCCCGTTTACCACAACTAAAGAAAAGCCCACACAGCCAAAAATAAATAAAGAAAATAATTTTTTAAAGTGGATTTTTTTTAAAAAAGAAAGAAAAAGTTTACGGGATTACCAAGATCTTGAATATACTTGAATGGAACTGATACGGGCTGTAACTTTTTGAACTTGTTCACTTTTTACTTTATTCTAATTAACAAATCCTCTAGGATTTGTCATGTTCTCTGCGTTGTGTTATATGAAGTACAAAATGCCCCCTGTATTCCTTACAGGTCATCCTGTCCTAAAGCAGAAACAGAAGGGGAGAGATTTTTTCCTACCTATGTGACATTGAATTTTCCTCTCTGGTTGACTGGCACCAGCTCTGATGTCTGTGATTTGGAATAGCAGTGCCTTGACTCCAGCCGTTTCACAGGTGTTAGGAAACTTTCACATAGTAACTCTGAGGAAGTGCATGCCAGTGGGCTTTAGAAAATCTTGTTGGCACTATTTGATGAATTACTTAGTCATAAATTTATGGAAGTCTAGCTTCATGAAGCCAGATCTTGGAATGTTTACGGGTGCTCTATCTTGTGCTAAATGTGATAGTCCCAGTCACTTTTTTTGGAAACGGCCTTGGTTTGTTTCTTTTCTGTTCCAAGACTTTAACCTTGGCCAAAGACTTTTTGTAAATGTTCTTTTTATCCTGCCAAAGCAATAAAGAAATCCAATTGACTATTTCTGACCGGCCGAAACACCAAAAAAGCCAAAAAACAGAGGATCACACTAATGAGGAATATTTTCCTGATGTTCTGAGGTTCTCTTGCTTTTTGTTCTGGGCCTTTTACATGCTGACCCTTGGATCACTTCCTGTCCCATTCTTGTTGCATTTTGTTACAAATTCTTGGTTGAAGATAGGTCGAAAGTGAAAGTGTTGGTCACTCAGTCATGTTGACTCTTTGCAACCCCATGGACTGTAGCCTCCCAGGCTCCTCTGTCCATGGAATTCTCCAGGCAAGAATACTGAAGTTGCCATTCCCTTTGCCAGGGGATCTTCCCAACCTAGGTATCGAACCCGGGTCTCCTGCATTGTAGGCAGATTCTTCATTCTCAGAGCCACCAGGGAAGCAGCATGTGAAGATACGCCAGGAATTGATTTTTGCTTTCCTTTTTCTTATAGGGATATTTTGGTTTGAACTCATTTCAACTTGTTGCTAGTCCCTTCAATATAGTGCTCATTTCATTTGGGTGTTTAATGGTAGCCACTTCTCTGGGGGAGTGGAGACTGTCAAATTTGAGACATTCTTGTGTATAGGTACCCTCAGTTCTCCAAAGAGTAAACAAGAAACTTCTCCTTCAGGGAATGGGTTGAGGGCAGGAAAAAAACATTTCAGGCATTGTGGGTAGAGTGGAACTCTGATCTTAAAAGGAATTGGAGTCCTTTCTCCTATTAGGCATTGGGCTGTAAAAAAAAGTGCCATATTGTGTAGTTGGCTTTTCATTTAGCTTCTAGTAATCTGCTTTCTCTCCACCTTATTTTTGCACTCACCCCAAATTCTGAAATGGAACCATGTTTTTCAAAGAATGGTTTGAAAGTCACATGCATCATAATTAATTAAGGTTGTTTGTTAAATTCAGATTCCTGGGCCCAGTTCTCAGATTGAATTATCTGCATATGGATCCTGAGAATCTGCATTTGAGAAAAAGTACCAGATGATTTATCACGCATCTTACACTTGGGATCATAAACAGCAGGATCTTTGACATTGTATCTTGACTTTGAGGGGAGACTACTTCTAAGCCTTTTCTTCCTGACGGACTAGATCATTCTTATCATTCTCAATAGGAGGAGCCAGCAGCAGAACCCCTGCTGAGAAATTATAGTTAATGTAGCTCACTTGCTGAATTTCAGGTGTCACTCTATCCCTCAGAAAGGATTATTGCCCCCAAACATGAAGTATTCAGTTTTAGTAACTGCTGCTACAGTGTTTTTTTTTTTTAATAGCTGTACTCTTAAACGAATGGGAGCAGGATTCCTATGTACCTACACTCTCCGTGTGAGAGATAGGAGTCCCCTGCCCAGAAGCTAAGGGAAAAGTTAGTGACTCTTGTGGAACCCACAAACAGACCCCTGGAGAGTGGCAGACTTAGGAGCTTGGGTGGGAATGGGATGGGCCTAGATGCCTGTCCTGCAGGTCTGACTGGAATCTGCAGAAAAGTTGCTGTTAACAGATGCAAAGGGCTTTTGCCAGAGGCCCCAGCTTTCCCGTCAGGGCTGCCTCAGCTGATGCAAACCCCTGCTGCTGCGGCTGGTGGGGTTGGCCAAGTTTCTTTTGTTGAGTCTTGTTTCCACCCCCAACTTCTTGTCAGTCCTGTATACAGATGCCGGTTTATTTGCACACTCCAGGCTGATCTCGAATGTGAAAAGCTCTCATTGTTTTTGAGCTTAGTGTTTGGGAAACACCGCGTGCCTGTGGCAGCTGGGACACCCTGTAAAGGAAATACCTGGATTCAAAAGCCCTGTCATTCATTCCCTGTATGTGTGTGAGTGTGGCCAGTGTTTAGGATGTTTTAAGAACATCGGTCTGTAGGGACTATTACTTGGGGCCTACAGCAGGACTAGGCTTCTTCTCTGTGATGTTTGGCGTTCTAGGGACCGTTTTTTCTAAATCACTTCTCTCTTTCCTTCCATTTCACACTTAACAGGAATAAAGTCTGTTTGCCCAGGGCTTGTTTCCACACGTAACTAAGGTACCAGAGTTCTTCCTTCTGGTGAAAAGACGGCTTTGGGGGACAAAGGACTGACTGGCTAGCGGTGGTGCAGAATGTTTTTATGATCAGGACAGGTTGGCAAATTCCTTTGCACTGTGGTCCAGGGACTCCTTTCTTTCTTTCTTTTTTTTCTTTATAAATAGTAATCTCTTTAATTTATATAGCAGTCAGTTACGAAGTTTTATACCACATACCATTTTACTATATCTTTTAATGAAATAAATTTAATTGTATATAAATAATGTATTAAAGAATCTTCAGAACCAAAGTTAATATCAGAGAGTTTCAGAGGAAAGGTGACTACTTGGATTTATGTTTAATAAAACAGCATGTTGAAAAAACTAAAATTGTGAATTAAATTATGTCAAATGGTCAAACATGCTAATACTAATAAATTTCAAATAAATCTTCCAGGCTCTAATTTAGATGTTTCAAGGCCCTTTCCAGCTCTGATTCCCTAAATGTATAAACTTTTTTCTTAAACTACTAGACTCTCTTTGCAAGATTACAATGTCTTTTGAAACAGAGTGAGTTAATAGCACTAATGTGGCCCTCATTTCTGTAGCATTTCCAGTGTACAAGATCAGTACATAATCTCACTTTCTTACCAGTAATTTGGTTATGCATGGACAATGAATAGTCATCCCTCTATAATAAAACAGTGTCCAGGTAGTCAAGGGGACTGACTACTAGAAAGATAAGTTACCTAGTACTGTATAATTGTTAATGTTCATGGTCATCCTAGTTAACCGTAAAATTTGAAGTATCTTCTGAATCATCATAATAAATACTTTTGAACCATACCATCTGACTTTTTAAAAATGTTATGAACATTATGAAGCTACAGAAGAATACTGGGTGAATCAGAATATACCAGTCTCTAGTAGAAGCTGGATAAATGGAATTATATATATTAGTCAAAGTATATTTTAAAGCTAAATATAAACTCATTGGGAACTGTAAAGGGAAGCAAGTCATCCTGCTTCTCTAATTGTTGTAACTGCTGGCTCTGTATTTAATTTAAAATTTTTCTTTAATATTTATTCTTGAGTTATGCCATATGGAATATAAAAATTCTCTGAACAGATTAAAAATTTAAAAATAAGTGCATAAGCAATAAAGTCATTATTATTTTTAAAAATCCAGAATAAACTAGACTATCTTGTTTTTCTGGCTGATGGTTTCTGTGTCTCTAATTCAAAAGACAGATATATTTCTTAAATACCATCCATGATCGTCAGTTAGGGTGGACACCACTGACTTCCCAGGATCTTGACAAGTAACTATTTGCATATATAGCTCAGGTTAATAAAAGAACTAATCATTTTAATATGTCTTTTCATTCAAGATGGTGGTTGTATCCTACTCCTATAAACTTAGTGGTAACTCAACTTTTGGAGATTGAAGAAAGGAACCGCCAAGTTAAATAACTTGTTTTAATGTAATCAAGGAGTCATCGCTGTCCTTTTTATTACCTTCTAGCCCACTGCGTAGAAACACCTTTCTGCCAGAATTCAGATGTGCAAGCCTGACGGGAGGTCCTGGTTATGAAATGCAGCATTTTTTTTTTGCAGACTCTCATCCTGCCTGCCTCATACCTGATCCATGTGCTTTCTGCCTTCCAGTTCTCTCCTGAGGTATGGGGGCAACCTGTCCCTCCAAAGTGCCATGAGTGTGCGATTCAACAGCAATGGGACCCAGCTCCTGGCCCTGAGGCGTCGCCTGCCCCCCGTGCTCTATGACATCCACTCCCGCCTGCCTGTGTTCCAGTTTGACAATCAGGGTTACTTCAACTCTTGCACCATGAAAAGCTGCTGTTTTGCAGGGGATCGTGACCAGGTGCGTGCCTTCTACCTCCTGCATCCCACATTCATGCTTTCCTCTCATATTGTTCTTTCTGTACTGGTCTTTATTTCTCTTTAGCTGTGTCAGGTAGAAACAGTTGAAACAGTAAGGGTCTGGAGACATTCCAGCTTAATAGTGAGTTTCTTCATCAGAGTTGCCTTTGGATAATATGAGGTACACACCATAAACCACAATATAGTTCTGAGCAACCTACATCTGCCGAGTTTGTGAACAGATTTGAAGATTCTAAGAATGTGTCATATCAGAAGAGAGGAGGAAGTCCATAGGAAATTAACCTGTCAAAAAGGACACCTTTTTTTTTTTTTGTATCAGTGAAACACTGTGGGTACCAGCTAAGAGACATACATCCTGAATAGCCCTTTTAGGTGGCATCTTTTTCTTGGATGAAATGGGCTGTGCAACTTTGGGAGGAAGCCAGATGCTGACTCTCTTCATTTATATTGCCAGCACCACAACTGGGAAGGAGAACCGAAGCTGTGAAGTTTCCTGCCTTTTCACAGTCTTACTGGGAGTCGAAATACTGATGTTGGCTTAGAGCTGGCAGTTTAAAAACATACCAGTACCTTGTCAATCTTGGCCATAGAAGTGCTGAAGTGAGTGTCAGTGAATGGACTGCTTGGACTGGTCTGAGTAACCAAGTTTTAGCAAAGACAAATATAAAGGTAGATTGATCAAATAATGTTATTTGTTTCTTCTTCTTCTGAAACACAACAAATCTTATTGCTGTTGCACATCTAGATTGGAAAAATAAACCTTAGTTTCTTGCTAATTCTTTGTGTTCTCTTTGGATCCATCAGCTATGTCAGATTTTTACATATAATTCTCACATGCTGTATGCCACTGCTCTAAGGTTATTTGTGGGCAAGAGGCATAAAAGGAATAGTTATTTGAGAACTTGTGAAGATCCTATTTTTTTGAAAGCAATAGCTAGGATTTTTCTCCCTAGCTGAGGTTGCTAGAGGCTCTCCAACATCATAGCTTAAGGATTAGCATATGTAGCAGGAACACAATAAAGCTTTTTAATTAGAGTTGCTTGTTAAAGAAGCTGAGAATATCTTCTAAGTTGCCCAGACTAGGGATTTCCCCTTTTGTAAATAGAGAATATATGTCTAAAGTCAGAATTTATATTCAAGTCAGGGCCTACTTAGCTGCGATCTACACTTAAAACCACTAGGTGGCCTCAGTTATATAAGTGATAAATTTCCCTTGAGAGACCACAATTCTTGATAGACTTAGTTTTATTAGGCAGTTTGTTTCTTGGGTGGAAAGAAGCAGTTTCTAGAGATGAACTGACTCTTGATAGAACAAGCGGCTTTCTGCTCTGCAGATGGTTGATTTAGTTTCATTTAGCTGCAGAAATGACAACCAAGCACCTCCTCCCTCTCTCTCCACCTTTCTTCCTTGCTTTTGTTGATTTTCCATCTTCTGTCAACCTCTTATGCATGTGCATTTTATTTCATTGAGCAATAAAGAGAAGGCTCTACTTCATGAAGTGGTTTATTAGGTTTTATTACCGGAGACACAGGGCCTGAGGAAAAGGAGAAAAGAGGTAAAGGGGAATGGATGCTGTGTTTTCTGTCGGTTTCTGTGTTAGCAGCCGGAACCTGTCTGCATGGAGTCCTTGAAAGATGGAGAACAAAGGCTTCTAACCGAGACGTTAGAGCACCTAGGCCATGATTCTCCAGCTTGGCACTGTCCACATTTTGGTCAGATAATTCTTCCTTGTGAGGGCCTGTCCTGTGCATTCTAGGATAGTTAGCAGCATTCCTGGCCTCTCCCCACTAGATGCCAGTGTCATCTCTCCCAGCTTTCCCCAAAACAACCAAAAATGTCTCCAGACATTGCCAGTTTATCTCCTGGGTGGAGAATTGCCCCAGGTGAGAACTTTTGCCTTAAGTCACAGTTACGAGATACGTAGGGACAAGTGGGCTTCCCAGATAGCTTAGTTGGTAAAGAATCTGCCTGCAGTGCAGGAGACCCCGGTTCAATTCCTGGGTCAAGTACAGGTATTACCATAGTGAGAACCACATGAGTTATTTTGTGGTGATCCTGGTTATCTACATTGACAGGATGCAGTGCTTTTTGCCTTTCAAGTTATATATGATGATAAAAACATGGGAAGGCTTTTGATTTTCTCTATTCAGATTTGATGGTTATGTACGTCTTATGGGAAGAGTTTGTGGGTAATGTATCCTTTCTGACAAACTAGACATTTTTGGATGGGCTAAGTGATTTGCCATGGATAAAGGAGGGTGGGAAGTCACTGAGTCTTAACTTCAGATCCATTTCGGAGTTCAAGTCTATTTATATTCCCCATATAGATTATCAGAGTATACAACCTAGGGAATGAGACGTACAGAGATTTATGTGTGGCTGTTTTCTTCACCCCTTAGGGACTAAGAAGTGTAGCTAATTCATCATTGTCTTGTCTCCAATGCCTGGTGTACTGAGAGCACAATAAATATTTGTTGAAGTGAATCTTAAGTATTTTAGTCAGTGTGTGGTTTTTAGCTTTCTGGGCCTAAGGCTTGTCTAACTGTACATCAGGACTGATAATACCTGTTTTCTTACTCAACTTCCAGGAGCTTTAGGAGGATGATTAAATAATGGATTTTCAGTGAAACTAATCAGCTGAACTTATACTTCTAAGTGTTACACAGAAGGCCAAAATTATTGTCTCATTTCTGAAACACGTCTCTCCAAGGTGATTTACGGGCTCTGCCTTTACACACTTTGGGCTGAAGCAGCGGCTGCCATAGTTACTATGATCTGTAAGACTGATACTCTTTGACTAGTTCGAACAGGATCTTTTTAGCTGCTTTCAAATTCCAAAGCCTACTCTTCCCTTATATCAGGTCTTTATATTTGATCTTGTTCTTATATACTTTAAGAACACCCACAGCCTGAAGCTCTGTGCTCTGCAACTCTTCATTTAGTCATAGGCTGGGTAAGTAACCATCCCATAGAGGAATCTGAGAATTTCCATAATAGGAATGAACATGGTCAGGAAAGGCAGTGAGTGACTTATCTATCTGAGACAGTCTTCTGGCTTTTCATTACAATGAGATTACGCAGTCCACCCAAATCAAAACATTATGCAAGAGAGTCTGTATTTCTTATTAGACTATCTTAGGTTTACTAGGTAATTCATTAGGCCCAGAATGAAACTAACATTTCAAGATCTTGGACTTGGAATAAAGTGTAAAACTGAATAGTGTTTTGTGTCTTCTGCATGCTCGTTGCCACCATTGTGGATCAGTTCTAATTATACAGCTTTTAGAGATTTTGTTCAGTCCCTAGGAGGGCCTTTTACAGATGAGAAAACAGGCTTAGAGAGTTAGGTTAAAACAAGTTAAGACATAAAAGTTTGAGTAGGACTAGAACCCAGATTTTTGAGCTCTCAATAGAGGCTCCTTTTTGCTGTATAGAAAGTCACAATTTAATGCCAACAAAAGAAAGGCAAGCAGCAAAGACGAATGAGTTGGGCTAGAAGTAAGCAATAGTGAGTGGTGGGGACTATAGCCACAACTTAGATTTACCCTCCCTAAATCTAAGTGAATGCCATGTAAATGAAGCTTTGACCCAGCTTCAGCCTATTGTGGCCAAAAGGGCCTTTGGTTTTTTTCAAGAGAAACCAGAAATAAAAATTTCTTATGTGACATTTCTGTCCTTTATTGTGCCCATCTTTGCATGAAATGTTTCCGTTGGTATCTCTAATTTTCTTGAAGAGATCTTTAGTCTTTCCCATTCTATTGTTTTCCTCTATTTCTTTGCATTGATCACTGAAAAAGGCTTTCTTATCTCTCCTTGCTATTCTTTGGAACTCTGCATTCAAATGGGTATATCTTTCCTTTTCTGTCTAGTCAAAGCTCTGGTTTTTCCAGTAGTCATGTATGGATGTGAGAGTTGGGCTATAAAGAAAGTTGAGTGCCAAAGAATTGATGCTTTTGAACTGTGATGTTGGAGAAGACTCTTGAGAGTCCCTTGGACTGCAAGCACATCCAACCAGTCCATTTTGAAGGAAATCAGTCCTGAATATTCATTGAAAGGACTGATGCTGAAGCTGAACTCCAATATTTTGACCACCTGATGCGAAGAACTGACTCATAGGAAAAGACCCTGATGCTGGGAAAGGTTGAAGGCGGGTGGAGGTGACGACAGAGGATGAGATGGTTGGATGGCATCACCGACTCAATGGACATGAGCTGGAGTAAACTCTGGGAGTTGGTGATGGATAGGGTGGTCTGGTGTGCTGCAATCCATGGGATCTCAGAGTCGGACACAACTGAGTGACTGAACTGACTAACTGATATGAAGTTTCCTGAATTTTAAGTATTGCACCAAATTCATACTTCATTGTATGAATTAAATGAACAGGTGCACCTGTTCTGTTCTAGAGCCACAAGTTTCAAACCTCTGCTCCAGCAGGAAAACATCCATTTTTCCTACTGAACCTGTTTCCTACTGAACCTGTCCTAACTTCATGCCCTTTCCCCCTTCCATCTTATAAAATAAGAAGACAGATATTTGCTGAGCACCTACTGTGTGCCAGATGCTGTGGTAGACACATTTACATGACTGCCAGTTTGTATCCCCTTTGAGACTTTCATTCAAAGCCCTGTATACACTCTGTCACCCCCACTTTTGGCTACAGATACACAGTTTATTTATTGCTATATATAATAATAATAATAATAATATAGGGCTTCCCTGGTGGCTCAGACGGTAAAGAATCTGCCTGCAGTGCGGGAGACCTGGTTTCAATCCCTGGGTTGGGAAAATCCCCTGGAGGAGGGCATGGCTACCTGCTCCAGTATTCTTTCCTGGAGAATCCCCATGGACAGAAGAGCCTGGTGGGCTACAGTCCATGGGGTTGTAAAGAGTTGGACACAACTGAGTGATTAAGCACAATCTTATTCAAATTTGATAATGTCTGTCATCAGATAAGGTGACATAAGTGACATCAGATTGGTTGGGTATCAACGGGAACAATTAGCCCCAAATAAAGCCTTAACTTTTTTTTTTAAGGTACCTTCCAGTCTTGCAGTATAATGAGGAATCTTTCAGTAAAACAGCAAATAGCATTCCTTCCTCTGGAGGCTGCCTAAATCTAAAGGATTCTCCTCCTTGCTTTCGTATCATACTTGGATTTTTGTTTGTTTGTTCTCCCTTATTCTCCCTGAAGCCTGACTAGGTACATTCTGTCTCCCAAGCTTCATACTCCCCTCTGTATACTTAGTGAGTCAGTCTCTTAACAGTGTTAAAAAAGGCCAGTTTTCCACCTGCTAGCTTTTCTGGCACTCACTTTTAAGACAGCATTCGGCTTTTGTTCCTTTTCTTTCACAATTCCTTAAATGGCTGTTGCCTTAGATTGCTCGAGTCCAGCAGAGTACCTCAGGCTTCTGGGAAATAAGTCTTTCAGGCTGTTGGGTTTGTGTGGCTTGGAGATAGACTGTGGTAATTTAAAAATCTTCCCTTGCTTTAGTCTCATTTAACACCTAGCCTAATAGTCCCTACATCTTGCTGAAAGTGGGAGAGGGAATAAGTTTTCTGGAAACGGCTGAGCCCTTGAGTGTCTGAACATTGGTATTATTTACACAGGTCTTTCTTTTGAACTTGATAGATGGCAGAACCCCTAAAATCATGATAATTAAGTCATCATATCTCATCTCCTGACTTGTACCCTGTGAAGCCAACAAAATAGCCTTGTATACCTGGCTTGGCCTCAGACGTTACATCACCGCTCAACCTTTCTGTGTTGACATTGTATGGGCATAGCGGAGGTATAGGAATTTGTCAGGAAGTGCGATCCAGGCCAGTAAAGCAACCTAGGAAGTTATAGCTTTGCTTTTTTATTTTTCCCTAATAATTCCATGCAGTGAAGGACAGGGAAGCCTAGAGTGTTGCAGGGGTCGCAAACAGTCAGACACAACTGAGCGACTAAACAAAAGCAACAATAAAAACTCTGATTAAGCTCACTTGGGGGTCTAGTGTGCCATATGTTCCCCTTCAGTTGAAATAAAGGCACCCTTTTCACAGGGGAGATGCAGCTCTTGGGTTCTGTCTCCTCTGACCTGTTTTGTGTCAGCTCTTTCTTCTCGCCTTTCCTTTATGTCATATACTTTTAGCCCTTTGGGCTGTCTAGGAGGCACAACAGTAATGAACCCGCCCGCCAATACAGGAGATGCAGATTCAGTCCCTGGGTCGGGAAGGTCCCCTCGAGGAGGAGATGAGAGCCCACTCCAGCATTCTTCCTGAAAAATTCTGTGGACAGAGGAACCTGGTGGGCTGTAGCCCATGGGGTTGCAAAGAGTGGTACACGACTGAGCAACTGAGCACGCACGCACACATTTTTGGCACTCTAGCTTCAAAAGTGCTTTCGTGTCATACTAATCCTCCCAGCGACCTTTGGGTGTAGTTGGACAGGTTCGATCCCCATGTGACACTAAGGTCTAGTGTGGTTTGAAACTGCAGATCCAGTCAGTAGCTGAACCAGGACTAGACTCAGTCCCTTGCCTGTGATGTACCCTCTTCCTCATAGGCGTGCTGCCGCCTGTGTTTTCAGATCAAGTGGTGATAGCCTGTTCCATGGGCTGATGAGAAAGAGCTGAACACAGAATATTGTGGCCGAGGAATTCCTTGTTGTATGTATTTTTTAGGTGAATATTTTAGGAAACTTTATTCTACAGAGAGAAGGTAGCATGAAAATAACTTATTAAATCAACCATTTATAATTCTTTTCCAATCCTGAGCCTCTTTGAAAGTCTAAAATCTTTGAACACTCATTTCAGAAAAATGTACATACACACATAGTTTTTGCATATAATGTTAAGGAGTTTATGGAATTCCTGAAAACTAGGGGTTTCAAGTATTAGCAATCCTGAATTAAGATCTAACTCAAGTATTAAACCATCTTTTGGTTCATTTGCTGATGTAGAACTTAGAAAGCTTAAAACGTTTTGGAGTGTATGCAGACCTACTAGATACGGTGTAGTTTTTAATTGTTAAACTGAAAAGGAACACTAGATGACCTGATTTCTTAGGAATAAATAGAATTGATGTGATCTGCTAACGCAGCATGGTAGTGTTCATTTAATGTATAGTTCCTGACTAGGAGGCTGGGCTCCACTTGGAAATCCCTGGTAGATATTAATGATGGGAACAGAGTATAACCTGCCTACTTGCCCTTTGCTCCTTGTAGAGTTTAGGTTAAATAGCTTTACCACAGAAGAGAAATTGATTGCTGAAGGCCATCTGGTTGATGACGCCTCTTCTTGCCCAGGTTTCCAAAACAGTTTTGCCAAAGATTCATCTTTAAGTAATGCAGGCTACTTTGTTACAAGCAGCTGTTAGAGACTTAGAGTTTTTTAAAAAAATTTCTTTCCTACTGATTATTTCACAATTATTGGCTGTCTTTATGGAACGTTTCTTTGTTAATAGAATTTTTCCTACTCAGAACCCATAAACGTTAGTTACTTTAATAAACCAAAGAATTCCAGGAGCCTAGTGGAGCTGACATGGCAGATGATCCAAAGAAGCAAAAATCGTATCTCTTCACATGCAAAAATTAGTGTTAATCTTATGAGTATGCATATTTGTTTGCTTTTATTGGGAGCCAACAGACCTCTATTTTTCTCTTACCAAATAAAATCACATAAACCTATGGCTTTGGCCATTTCCAAAGAAAAATTTTCTTGTTTTCTTTGGATGGTATTTGTGGCAGGCACTCAGTATAAATGATATGATCAAAAGTATATTATATACCAATAGGCAAGCCTTTTACTGAAAATAATCTCATAGAGAGCACATCACAGAATTGTTCAGTCACATTTTTTTCCCCTTCTGACAAAGGTCAGGGAGAAATGAGAACTTTGTTTAATTTAAATGTTAGTAGCAGTTTCTCTGCTCTTGCTGATCCAGGCCAGAGAGCCATCTGGTTTTTCTGTCCTAGTCAATACAGTTAATTGGACAGGGATGCCATTTACTGGAGAAATAATTAATCAGTTATTATGGGAAGAACCTCAGAACTGTGTAAATTGATCAGTACTCAGTGAATAGTAGCTGACTGATGTTTCTCCATTAGCAGATATTGGGGAATATCAAATACTGTGCAAACACACGCATGCACACACTTTACACTTACACATACACATCATGTGTGTGTATGTATATGTATATATATACACACTTTGAGAGAAAGGTAGGGCAGAGAAATTGAGCAGAAAGAGATTTCTATGTTAATAAAGAACCTAAGACATATTCTGGGTTATTTATGGAGTGTATCAGGTAGATGGCCTGTTCCTCCTGCCTTTTAGAACTTTTTCCTCTTTTTAATATAGTTTTTGGTGGGTGTGAAGAGGGGGACTTTTTTTGTTTGTTTGTTTACAAACCCAGTGAGGCCTTAAAATTTAATTGATAGGGAGTTATCTATATTCCAGATTTGTCCCTTTATTTGGTTTGTTTAACCATTAAGGTTTGTTTACTTTTAAATTTCTTACTGATGCATTTTCTTTTTTCTAATTTTATGGAAGTATAGTTGATTTACAATGCTGTGGTAGTTTCGGGTGTACAGCAAAGTGGCTCAGCTGTGCTTGTGCACGTACGCATTCTTTTAGATTCTCTTCTGATACAGGTTGTCACACAGTGTTGAGTAGAGTTCCCTGTGCTACACAGGAGGTCCCTGTTGATTCTCTGTCTTATAAATAGTAGTGTGTGTATGTTCATCCCAGGCTTCTGATTTACCCCTCCCTCTACCACATTTGCCCTTTGGTCACCATAAGTTTGTTTTCGATACCATTAAGGCTTAAATAAAGATGTTAGGGAAAAATAAACTATTGCTTTGCTTGAAGATGGCTAATAAATAATTTTTTTCCCAGTAAGCTTCTACTTAGTAGGCATTTTTGCCATGGCAGGCCATGTTTAGATCCTTCTTTGAACTTTCAAATTATTAATAATTACTTGTGACTTAGGTCACTCTACAAAGGTGGTCTTTATATTTAGAGGCATGGGCCTCTCTGGGAGTTCAGCTAGCAAAATGCCTTTGCATGTAGAAAAAAGTCTTTCTTGAGAGCATGCTCGGTTTGAGAATGCTAAAAGATGAAGAAAGGGGGAGGAGTTGTTGGAGGGCATTATACCCAGAAGAGGGGGTATTTTGTGAGTGCCTGTTTTCTCTAAAGGTTAATAGATTGACAGAGGACATGTGGGTGAATAAAAGAGTGACAAGAGTGCTAATAGGTCGTTTGGGTGGGGTGGTGGTGGTGGTCGTGCTGGTGGCTCCTTGAACCTAGTAAGAGGAATAGTTGTTGCTCTTGTATGCTTGAACAGGTTAGTATATCCATACTGACAGTGGGTTAGATAAAATGCACTGGCCTCGGGTTAACTCTGCTTAAGATGACTGGGTTGCATCAAGATCAGTAAACAGGCTTTCCTCTTAGGATATGAAATGAATGAACAGTAAGAGATGAGGTTAAATTGTAGCCAACCGTTAAGCTCTGTGGCCAGCTGAGAAGTATTATGGATGGTGTGCATCCACACAAGAACTTATGCTCATTTATGCATTGGTATCCCCTATCTTAACCCACAAAGCCAAGTTAGAACTGAGTGTGTCTTCTACTCGCTGATCTAAAGTAGCCTGTGGGTCTCCCACCTCTCCCCCCGCCCCATACCTCAGCATTTTAGGAAGAGGGGCTTCTATTGCCTAAAAAAACAGATCCCCTAAAACATTCTTTCTCCTTTGGAACCCTGCCCTATATGTCTGTGTTAGGATACAAAGTGAGACACTCATGGGAAGTGAGTTTTTAATTTGTCACTCACCCCTCAGTCAGAGGCTTCAACCTCCCTCGACCTGGGAGGAGAGGGATCTTTCCAACTGCTCTGATGATGTTAAATGTATCTCTGGACTCAGCCCACATGAAATGATGCTTACTTTTGCAAAGCTTTAAACAGAGAAAGATAAGGAAGGAGGGTGGGAGGGAGAGAAAGAAAGAAAGAGACAGAAGGTAAGGGAGGATTGGAAAAGAGAAGAAACAGATCTCTTTTGGCTTCCTTGTTTTTTAAAATAGCCCAGGGCTCTAGCCTTTCTCCTAGAAGGTTCCTCTCCCAGATATCCATGTAACTTGCTCCCTCATTTCCTTCGGGGCTCTGTTCGAAATGCCATTTTATCAGAGAAGCCTTCTGTGACCACCCTATATAAAATGGAACTAACCACCCCCAGCACTCCCTATATGCTCTAAGCTGCTATTTAATTTTTCTCTGTAACACTGTTACTAGACATATTACATATATATATATTTAAACTTTTTTTCCCCTATTCAGTCTCCAGTATATATGCATAAAATTCTTCCCCTCTTCCCACCCAATAAAATGTAACGCACATGAAGGTAGGGACAGGATCTTTTTTGATCAGTGCTGTGCTCCTTTCCCTGGGACAGTGCCCAACACATAGTAGACATTCGATAAATGTTTGTTTAATGAATACATGGATGAGCTCATTTTTATTTTACTCTCCCACAGTCAGCAGTATCCCGGGCAGCCAACTTTTAATGTTGGAAGGAGCCCAGCAGACAAGCAAGAAATGCCATAAATGAATTCCTCGGGGCAGTTATGTGAGTCTAGTGTGTGTGAACACTTAAATGATCTGACTAGACAGCAGTGGGTCAAGACCCCCTCCTTGGAAATCATCCCAAACTGTTCCCTTGTGGTGGTTGCAAGAGGAAGAAAAGGTCAGGAATTGCCCTTACCCCTGAGAGGAAGCCTGTACATTGTACTCATTTTCTCTGTATTTCTGGAGTTGTCATATTAAATCCGAGAGGCCTTAGCTCTGCGGGAGTTTCTTCCTTCTAAGGCACTCTTCTGAGTCAGCATTCTGTCTGGGAGTCCCCTTTGACTTGTTATGGCTTTCCCTGGTGAATACTAGAACAGAGAAGGGAAGCACTGATCCTTCACAGTGATGTATTAACAGTAAAACCTCTGAAAAGCCCAGCCTCAGCTCATTCCTTTTTTAATATTTATTTTTTGTTTGTTTAGTTTGGGAAAAGTATGGGGGTGGGCACAGGGTAGAGGGAATTCTCTGTGTGAAGTTTTATAGCCTCTTTTAAACACAGAACGTGAAATGATGAGCTGTTGAGTAATACATGTATTTTACATATAAATTATTAGCGCACAGTTCTTTTGTGTTCTGTCCCCCCTCCCCTGTGTGTCTTAATTTGGGTTCAGATTTCAGATACAAGTAGTTTATTTGGAAATGTGGGGAAAATCACAGGAGTGGAAAAGAGAAATAGGGAAAGGAAGGATGACTTAGTGAGCCAGTTACAACTGTGGGCAGTTGAAGTTTGATCCTGAGGGGAAGGGGTATAGAACTCGGGACATGCGTGCATACTCCCTTGTGTCTGACTCTTGCAACCCCATGGGCTGTAGCCCACCAGGCGCTTCTGTCCGTGGCATTTTCCAGGCAAGAATCCTGGGGTGGTTGCCATTTCCTCCTCCAGGGGATCTTCCCAACCCAGGGATTGAACCCACGCCTACTGCTTCTCCTGCATTGGTAGGTGGATTCTTTAGCATCACTGAGCCGCCAGGAAATCCTTCAGGACACACACTTCAGGCTGTTCTACCTGGAAACAAGCCAGGTGGAATATTGATGTGCCAGCTTCCTTAAATCATTGTAGGAACCTGCTCCCAAGGAGGTTCATTCCCTAGAGCAGCCTGCAGCCTCCTGGGCCTTGGAGAAGACTTTAGACTAAGAGATATGAATACTGGCACTTGGCGATCAGGTACACTGAGCAGTAAGGCCTGAGAGACATGAGCCGGGTATAAAGGAGTGAGTTACCCATGCTTCCGCTTTCTGCTAAAGCCACATGAGTACCATAGCTTTATCTTTGCTCTTTGCTTTAACCCTTTTCTACCACATCTTTACCCTGGGGGTGGCTCAGGGCTCAAATCTGTCTTGCCTTGACCTCTGTGACTCACCAGTCACCTTATTTCTCATAATGGCACCTAGTGATGTCTACTTTGTGGCATGGTAGTTGTGTACCTACATATATGTTTTCTACTGAAATTAAGCTCCTTGCGAATCTGGATATTACCTGATATTTCTTTGTAAACATCAGAGTGTCTGGCATGTAAGTGCTTGGCTCTTGTGTAATTAATGAATTTTCCCCCCTAACTACTAGGTGGTTTAGCCAAACAGGCTGTGTGAGGAAAGCCTTGGGCTCCTGAATTCCAGCTTCTTAACTTCAAATAAGATAGTATCATAAACTGCAGAGAGTTAGTGAATGGACCTTAAATCAAGACAAGGAGGATTCATCTTCTCTTTTTTTCTTTTATTTTTAAGGGAAAAATTTTAAGTATATAGTGATGGAGAAGGCAATGGCACCCCACTCCAGTACTCTTGCCTGGAAAATCCCATGGACAGAGGAGCCTGGTAGGCTGCAGTCCATGAGGTTGCTAAGAGTTGGACACGACTGAGCGACTTCACTTTGACTTTTCACTTTCATGCATTGGAAAAGGAAATGGCAACCCACTCCAGTGTTCTTGCCTGGAGAATCCCAGGGATGGGGGAGCCTGCTGGGCTGCCGTCTCTGGGGTTGCACAGAGTCGGACACGACTGAAGCAACTTAGCAGCAGCAGCAGCAGCAGCATTGTGGTGATAAGTACATTAACATTGGTCTGTAACCATCACCAGCATCTGTCTCTAAAAGTTTTTCATCATATAAAACTGAAACTGTGTACCCAGTTAACACTATCTCCCCACTCTCCCCTGCCCCCACTCTTGGTAAACCAGCATTCTACTTTCTGTGTCTATGGATTTGACTACTCAGTTATTCTATTAACCTCCTAAGTGGAAGCATACAGTATGTGCCTTTTTGTCATGAACACACAACGTTCAGGATACATCCGTGTTGTAGCCCATGTCAGGATTTCCTTCCTTTTAAAATCTGAATTATATTCCATCATGTGTACACACCACATTTTGTTTATACATTCATCTGATGATGGGCACTTGGGTTGCTTCCCTCTTTGGCTGTTATAAATAAAACTGCTATGAACATTGTTATATAAATATCTCTAAGAGATCCTGCATTCAGTTCTTTTAGATATATATCCAGAGGTGGAATTGATGACTCATGTAGTAGTTTTATTCTTAATTTTTTGAGGAACTGTTTTCTATTTTTTTTATAGTAGTCATCCTAATGAGTGTGAGACGGTATCTCATTGTGGCTTCGATATGTCTTTCCCTAACGATGAGTGACGTTGAGCTTCTTTTTGTGTGCTTATTGGCCATTTGTATATGGCCATTATATGTTTCTTCTTTGGATAATGTCTGTTCAAGTACTCTGCCCATTTTTAAAATCTTTGGGTTTTGTTGTTGAGGAAACTTTTTAATTGAAGTGTAGTAGGACTAGACTGAGTTTGTTTATTTTGAGCATACTTATGTAGTGACTTGTCAAGTAACCATGGGCCAGCAGTTTAGGGACTTTTAGCCCTGATCTGGCTTTAATCATTCCTTCACAGGGTAATCATAGAATCCTAGAACTAAAGGAGCCTTAGCCTCTTCTGGTTGGCATAACAAAATACCACAGACTGGGTGACTTATGATTCTTATAATTTCAATAATTTCTTTCTAATAGTTATGGAGGCTGGAAGTCCAAGGTCAGGGTGCCAACCTGATTGGATTGTAGTATAGGCTGTCTTCATGGTTGCAGCCAGCTGACTTCACTGTTTCTTCACATGGTGGAAGGGGCTAGGGAGCTCTGTAGGGTCTCTTTTATAAGAGTGCTAATCCCATTTATGAAGGCTCTACCCTCAAGACACAATCATTTCCCAAAGGCCCCACTTCTAATATTACCACATTGGGCATTAGGATTTGAACATGTGAATTTGGGGGGACACAAACATTCAAACCAGAGCAACGAGCAACCAGATGAGGAACCTGAACCCACTTCTTTTTCTGCTGTGCCCTGGGCCAAATCACCTAGTCCCCATGGATAATGTTTTCTTCATCTTTGAATACAAGTTTCTTTATCTCCTTTATCATGTCACTACTAGTGTTTTGAAGACTGGTAAATTGACTTTTAATGATTATAATATATTTAATAATGTATTTTTATTAGGCATGAGGTTGTGCATATATTGGACCTTTACTTTTTTTGGATGTTCATAGTGTCATTTTTAAGTCAGAAATTTTCATTAGAAAACTGTAGGCCTTTATTTTTCTAGGTAAATAAGCAGATGGGACCAAAAGGCAGGAAGTAATGCTGAGCTAAATGTAAGGTAGAGCCCTTCTGTTAATCTTTGGAAATAAGTGAACTCACAGAATTGCTCACTGATTGCCATTAGACAGTGTTAGACAATGCTCTTATGAGTTCTAATTAGAATAGATCTGGCTTAGTGTCCTGTCTTTTTGAGATCAGGCAGTTTGAAGCCACCCATAAAAGGGGCGCTAACTCATAGCTGGATTGACAGTGGCATCCTACTCAATGATGTCAGATGACAACAAGCAAGTTCAGGATGCTTGGGCTTGCAAAAACAGTCTCTGGGAAGCTCCTAAATTTTAATTCCTTTTTTTTTTTTGGAAAAAATGTGGTATAAAGTATATGTAATATAAAACTTAACACTGTAGCCATCTAAAGTGTGCAGTTTTGTGGCATTAAGTATATTCACATTGTTGTGTAACCATCACAACTGCCCATCTCCAGAACCTTTTCATCTGTCTACACTGAAATTCTGTACTCATTAAACAGTAGCGCCCCATTTCTCTTCCCTCCCCATCCTTGGCAACTACCATTCTGCTTTCTGTCTCTGTGAATTTGACTACTCTCTGTTCCTCATACAACAGCTGTCTTTTTGTATCTGGCTTATTTCATTTAGCAAAATGTCTTCAGTTTTCACCCACGTAGCACGTGTCAGAATTTTCTTTTTAAGGCTAAATAATGTTCCATTGTATGGCTATATACACCACATTTTATTTGTCTGCTCATCCATTGATGTACATTTAGGTCATCTCTGCTTTTTGGCTGTTGTGAGCATTATACTATGAACATTAGTGTACTGATATCTTGAGTTCCTGCTTTCAGTTGTTTGGTATATACCTAGGAGTGGAATTTCTGGGTTATATGATAGTTCTGTGTTTAACTTTTTGAGGAGCCTCCATTTTCTGTTCCACAATGACTGCACCATTATATGGCCCCACCAACAGTGCACAGGGGGTCCACTTTCTCCACATACTCACGAACACTTGTTTTCTGCTTGTGTGCCTTTGGTAACAGCCATCCTAATTAGTGTGAAGTGGTACTTCATTGTGGTTTTCATTGTAATTTCCCTACTGATTAGTGATGTTAAGCATTTTTTCATGTTATTGGCCATTTTTATACTTTTTCTGGAGAAATATCTATTCATATCCTTTGCTCATTTTTAAATCAGTTTGGTTGTTTGTTGCTGAGTTTTAGCCAACTAGTCTTCTGATTTGTAGATACCTTTAAGAGAGTTCTGTGCTGTGCTTTATGACTATATGTTATCTTGTTTATTTTTAAAATACCTTTTCCTTTATAGATAAGTAGATACATATTTATCAATCAGTACATAAGTAATAAATACATATTTTTTTGTTTCAACAGTATATCCTTTCAGGCTCTGATGACTTCAACCTGTACATGTGGAGAATTCCTGCAGATCCAGAAGCAGGTGAGCATATCCTTAGAATGATCCTGCTGCTAATGTTGTTGCTATTGACCTTCTGCATGCTGTGCCCTGAAAGGGCAGATCTGTAGAAACAGAGGAAGATATTTCTCCTTTAATATAATAAATTTATTGGAGAGTGACCAAAGTAAACTTTAAAATAAAAATTAAAAGCCAGATTTAGCTATAACCTTCATGCATACCCTTATCTGACATAATCACGCTCAGATTTTTTTCTCCTAAGAACTTTTCTTTAGACTTCTTAGAGCACCTCCTCTTCATTTTCCTCTCTCCTGTTTCAAACTTGGAATATGTTTTACCTTGCTTTTCCTTTATTGATGCACACATTCCTGCTCCGCTTATTACTCTACAAACAGTTGTTAGGGCCTCTGCTCTTCCTTTGGCCTCCCTGGTGATGTTTACTAAAGGGAAACTTTCTTTATTAATGGACAGGTATACTCCCTGGAGTTTGGCTGATCCCATACACGAGAGAAATTAGGAAGAAATGTTTCCGCATTTGCTCTAGATGTATTCTGAAAAAGCTTCCTGTAAGTTTGGATCTAGGCCATCTGAGCTTCCAGGCAGCAGGGATCATTCTTGATACCAGTGTCCTCATGTGCTCAGATGAGTGTTTCACTGGTGGCTTCCTACTGGTAGAAAAATACCTAATTTTTATTCTCAGGATAGTTCAATACAGTCATCTGCTCCAGGTGATACATGACATCAAACTAGAAAATGGTAGGAAAGGAATAGAGGACTGTGCTGATAATATTACACAAAATGTGTCTAGGGCTTAGAGTTGAGGAAAGTTGTTGGCTTGCCTATTGCTGAATTAACAATATTGTTACCAAACATCTGCCTTTCAGAACTTGATGAGGCTTACTTTTGGAAAAGCTATCCTATTGCTATGCTTTGGTTACTAAACAAGTTACAAAAGGCTTTTTTCCCCTTTTGGAATTTGGAAAGTGTGAATGAAGCATCTTACCTTTGACATACAACCAGATGGGACAGCAACAGTCTATCTGAACAAAAAATGATGTTCTGTCTCTAGAATTAGTCCTGTATTAAGTCTCCCACCTCCATAAGTCCTAGATTGATTAGCTGAGAAATAAACTTTGGGCTTAATTGTATCTTAATTATTATTGTACATGATTTGAAAACTTTTCATTATTAAGTCTATGTGACTTTTAAAATGGAAGGTGGATAATCTCCCTCTCCCAGGACTGTTCTCTGGAATCTTTTTCATGTTTGTTTTGAGAGAAGGGGGAAGAATTAGCAGTAGTATTGTAGGTTTTTTTCCCCTGATGATTTCTGTACTGGCTTAGGGTATGGGCCACCGTTAGGCTGCCTTTATATGTAGATGATTATGCGATCTCTGGGTTGGCAGGGACCCTTAGAACTGATTTAGGACTCCAGTACTGAAACTGGGAAATGGGTACCTGGACCTTCCAAGGATTGTACAGGCACAGTTAGTTTAAAGGAATCCATTTCTAGATTCTTAAATTCCATATGTCTGTTCCCACCTCCCCTTTCCCCATTGTCCATCTCCCACTTTACAGAAAAAGAAGCAAACAAACAGACAAACAAAAAATACCAGAAAATCAGAAATATTCCAGAAATATTTGACCACCTGAACCTTGGCATGGTGCATTGCCCCTAAGGTATAAAAATCTCTTAAGGTGGCAAAAATAAAAAAAGCGGAAGGATTCTTTAATCATAGGGCTATAGCCCAACCCACTCCCTCCCTTCTCCCTTATCTTCTTATGCAATAAATTTCTTCTTTTTATAGTAATTGGTTTTTATAAAACATTAAAAGTATATCTCTTTTGATCAGTTGTGTTCCAGTAAGAATTTTAATTCCCTGGAGAAGGAAATGGCAACCCATTCCAGTATTCTTGTCTGGAAAGTCCCATGGGCAGAGGAGCCTGGCGGGCTACAGCCCATGGGGTCACAAAAGAGTCAGACACAACTGAGCGACTGAGCAAAAGAATTGTAATGGTAACTCTAATCCTATACAGTACCAAAATGTTAACACTTAGAGCCTTACAGCAAATAAAAATAATTTGAATTTGTATTTATAGTTTTGTTGGTGAATCTGATAGAATTTTTATAAAAATACATTGTGTTGAAATTTGGGGGAAAGTAAGTAAAGTATGACCAACCTAGATAGCATATTCAAAAGCAGAGATATTGCTTTGCCGACTAAGATCCGTCTAGTCAAGGCTATGGTTTTTCCTGTGGTCATGTATGGATGTGAGAGTTGGACTGTGAAGAAGGCTGAGCGCCGAAGAATTGATGCTTTTGAGCTGTGGTGTTGGAGAAGACTCTTGAAGAGTCCCTTGGACTGCAAGGAGATCCAACCAGTCCATTCTGAAGGAGATCAGCCCTGGGATTTCTTTGGAAGGAATGATGCTGAAGCTGAAACTCCAGTATTTTGGCCACCTCATGCAAAGAGTTGACTCATTGGCAAAGACTCTGATGCTGGGAGGGATTGGGGGCAGGAGGAGAAGGGGACAACAGAGGAAGAGATGGCTGGATGGCATCACTGGCTCGATGGATGTGAGTCTGAGTGAACTCTGGGAGTTGGTGATGGACAGGGAGGCCTGGCATGCTGCGATTCATGGGGTCGCAGAGAGTCAGACACGACTGAGCGACTGAACTGAACTGAAGTAAAGTAGAAATGTTATTTTAAAGAGGAAAAAGGAATGATGTAAAGTTTCTATTAAAAAATAGACTTCATGGCACCCCACTCCAGTACTCTTGTCTGGAAAATCCCATGGACAGAGGAGCCTGGTAGGCTGCAGTCCATGGGATCGCTAAGAGTGGGACACAACTGAGCAACTTCACTTTCATGCATTGGAGAAGGAAATGGCAGCCCACTCCAGTGTTCTTGCCTGGAGAATCCCAGGGATGGGAGAGCCTGGTGGGCTGCTGTCTATGGGGTCGCACAGAGTCTGACACAACTAAAGTGACTTAGCAGTAGTAGCAAGCAGATTCCACATAGGGTGCAGTAAGTTCCCACTGCAATAAGTATAAAACTCAAATTACAAAAGCCACCTTTTTAAAGATGTCAGAGAGCTGTGGTAATAGTGTGTGCGAAGAACTAAAGTTCTAAAGAAGGAAGAACCTTCCCAACTGAGCAGAAGGTCTGTCCATGCTCTGTCCTGACGGCATCTGTGCCCTGGTTGTCGATGGAGCTGCCATGGACAGCCTCTACCAAGGTCAAAAGAAATCAGAGTTTTCAACAGCCACATGGGTTGATAGGATATATTAGATTCAGAGGAACCCCAAACACATGACTAGTCTTCTCTGTAGGACATTTGCTGGGTGCTGGGGTTGCACTGAGAGTGAGGAGACTAGACTGGAAAGCAGAATGAAATGCCTATACAGTGCTTAGGAGACAGAGTTCGCCTAGTGGGAGGGGTCTGTTCCACAGGGCATTTTGAACCTGCTTGGAAAAGGATGACCCAGAGATAAGCTTAAAACCTCCAAAGGACAGAAGCAGAGAACAGAGGTTTCAGAGGCTCTCCATCAGAAGCCCAAGAGGCAACACTTGAGGACGGAGCTGGACCAGAAAGGCAAAGTGCAGTCTCTTGCAGTCTCCTGGTATGTAGGACACACACTCCCATTAGTGGAAGAGACCTGCAACCTGCAGTCTCCAGGTCTTGCCTTTGAGAGGTTTGAAACCAGAAGTAGACTTAGTCTGACTAAAGAAGCAATCCAGCCCTGCCCTGGTCCCTCCTGATTGGATTGAGGGTGATCAGCCCCTTACCTTCCTGAGCAAAGAAGTAGAATGGGTAAATGCTAGATGGAGGAAATGACTTTCATCTCTGTATCAGTCTGCTATGGCTGCCATAACAAAATCCCATAGACTGGGTTAGTTAAACATCAGAAATGTATTTTCTCACAGTTCTGGATGCCCATGATCAAGGTTCTGGCAAGTTTGATTTCTCCCGAGACCTCTCTCCTGGGCTTGCTGATGACTGTCCTTTCTTTGTGCTCTCACGTGGCCCTTTCTTGCTAATGTGTCATTGCTAATGGCCCTTCCTCCTCTTATGAGAACATCAGTCTTATTGGATTAGAGTCCTACCCTTATAATTTGTTTAGCCTTAATTATCTCCTTAAAGCCTCTGTCTCCAAATTAAAGCCTCTGTCTCCAAATAGTCACCTTGGGGGGTTGGGGCGTTGAGATACGAATTTCCGAGAGACACAGTTCAGTCCATAACAGTCACTGTGGTTCTTTATCCTCAGTGTCCAGTATGCAATAAAAAAGTTATGAAACAGGAAAATGTGGTCAGGGATCAAAAGAAGCCAATCCACAATATTATCTAGATATTGAAGTCAGATAATCAGGAGCTTTAAATATTGTAAATGTGATAAAATAGAAAAGATGGACAAAATGGATAAAAAGATGGAAAATTTCATTAGAGAATCGGAATCTACTTAGAAAAAATCATGTAGACATTCTAAAACTGAAAAATATGTCTAGTACTAAGAATTTTTTGGCTGGGTTTAATTGTGAAAAGACAGGTTTGGTGAATCAAAGACAGGTCAATAGAAGACATTCGAACTGAAGGACAATGAGAATGGAGAATGGAAAGAGCTAAACAAGAGGGACATAGATGATCTGCCATACCATATGAAATTGAAATCCCAGAAGGATAAGAGAAAGTGAAGCAAAAGTAATATATGAAGAAATAATAGCTGAAAGTTTCCAGAACAAATGAAATATACCAATTTTCAGTTTCAAAAACTCAAAAGTAAATACAACTATACAGATTCAAACAAGCAGAGTAAATACAACACACCTAGGCACATCATAAGTCAAACTATTGAAAGCAAAAGATAATGAGAAAAAGCCTAAAAGCAGCCTGAGAAAATGGACAAATTACCTGTATATAAACAGCAGTAAGATTGATGATCAAATGATGGGAGCCAGACTGTAATAGAATGATATCTCTGAAGTGCTTGAAGAATTAAAACCTACCAACCTTGAATTCTATACACGAGGAAAATATCTTTCAAAAATATAAGTAAAATAAAAGGCATTTTAAAAAAAGAAATTATAGAGTTTTAATATAATTACTTAGCAGCCTTCATGAATTAATGCATCTAGCATCGACTGGTTATTTGCATTACAAAAAGAAAGGCAGCTAGACATTATGAACATGCTGATGAGAAACCTGGCGGTGCCCAGAGTCTTGCAAAGTACAACAAACAACCCTGAATCTGATCAGACCTCAGGATCTAGCTTTGATTTGCAGGTAGCACAGAGGACGGAGGGGTGTATTGTATTAGTACTACATTGTGAGGATACAATCCACAAAACCCAGACTGTCAGAAACTATAGGTGAAATGATCTTATGTTCTTCAACAGATACATTCTGATGATAAAAGAAAGGATGAACAGGGAGTAACCTGTTGTATAAAAAAATTCCCAAAGATACATTAACCAAAGCAAAACTATTTATGAGGGAATTCCCTGGAGGAATTCTGTGGCGGTTCAGTGGTTTAGGGACTGCACGCTTTCACTGCCGAAGGCCCGGGTTTGATACTTGGTTAAGGAACTAAGATCCCACAAGCTGTGTGGTGTGCCCACCGCCCCCCTCCCCCCACCCCAAATGAAAAGGATTTAGGAATGTATACTGAAATGAATAAAAATTGTTTTAAAAAGCAAGAAAGGGATTAGTATAGAAGTCAAGGTAATGGTGTATTTGTGGGGTTTTGTTTTTGTTTGGCTGCCCGGGTCTTTGCTGAGTGTGGGCTTTTTCTGGTTATGGGAAGTGGGAGCTACTCGTGATTGAGGGTGCGGGCTTCTCATCGTGGGGGCTTCTCTCGCTGTGGAGCCTGAGCTCTAGGCCACGTAGGCTTCAGTGGTGCGGCGCCCCGACTTGGTTGCTCTGGCATATGGGATCACACCCGTGTCCCCTGCATTGGCAGGTGGGTTCCTAACTCCTAGACCACCCAGGAAGTCCCAGGATGATGATTTCTTTGGGGAAGGGAAGAGGTTGTAATAGGAATGAGGCACATAGAGGCCTCTGAATGGCCAAGAAAAATTTCATTTCTTGACCTGGGTGTTGGTTATATGGGTGTTCGTCTTACGAAATGTCATTAAGCTGTACTTTTTAGAATTTCATTTGACTTATGATTTTCCTTATTTACTTTTGGCTGTGCCGGGTCTTTGTTGCTGTGTGGGCTTTTCTCTGTTTGCAGCGAGCGGGGGAGGGGCCTGCTCTCTAGCTGTGGTGCAAGGGCTTCTCGTTTTAGTGACTTCTCTTATTGCAGAGCATGGGGCCCTAGGCACAGGGGCTTCAGTAGTCGCAACTCCCGGGCTCTAGAGCACAGGCTCAAAAGTTGTGGCGCATGAGCTCAGTCGCCCAGTGGCATGTGGGATCTTCCCAGACCAGGGCTCAAACCTGTGTCTCCTGCGCTGGCAGGTGGATTCTTTACCACTGAGCCACCGGAGAAGCCCTAACTTATACTGTTTATGCTATTTTCGGTATTCTTTTTTTATTCCCTGATAAAAAGAAATAAAAAACTAGTGAATAAACATTTGTCAAAGAAAAATCACAATAGAGGTAAAATATTAAATGAATAAAAATGAAAACATGATATCCCAGCAGAGGCATTTACATGCTGGAGTTTACTTAGCCCAGATCAGTGGTCTATAGAATTTTCTGCTCACGTACCCATCCCCACAATAATTCTTTTGAGTTATAACTTAAGTGTCTTCAAGTACACTTTTATGGAGGAATTTTAACTGAAACCCTCTGCTGGGTTGCCCACTGTGATAGCCTGCTTGTTGCCCCAGAGCAACTCCAGTGGTTAGAAATTTCTTCTGTGTAATTTCTCTATTTTTAACTGTTGGCCATTTGTAGTTCTAAGAAACATTTAGCAAGGTTCAGTGAGCCAGACATAACATATAAGGGCTTGAAGTGGCCTTGAGTTTTAGCTTTGAATGCTTAGATGATGGAAAGTCTGTCAGGAAATTCCTAATCTAATCTACTGCCTCTTTGACTTAACAGATCTGGAATGAGGCTGAGTTGCTGTCTCTGTTCATGCCATTTCAGAGTAAGACACTGAGGCAGGCTATGTGGGGAAGTTGGCTTGCTGTTATATGCCTTAATGGCATAATCAGATGACACGCAGTCGACATTTTTTATTGAATGCCTGCTGTGTGCATCTTGGTGCATGCCAAATGCTGAGAACTAGGTGGAGAGCAGTGTGAAGTGTGAGCCAAGAGCAAGGGCATCTTTTTCTTTTCCACACTGTTCAGAAAGACTGACAATCACTGGGGAAATGTTTTTGCTACACAAACGCCAAAGAGATAAAATTTATTTATTATATAAACAGAATTTAGTATTATTATATAAACAGAATTTGCCAGTTGGCTAAGTAATTCACATAGGGCTTCCTAGTAGGTTGAGGAAATAATTTCAAGATGTAAGACCTAATACTCAGGGTAAAACTTCCTACCTGGAAAATTAAGCTCAGTTTTTTTCGACTGATTTCAAATAACAACTCATTTCTAAAAACCTGTTTAAAAATCAGAGGAAGGAATAGAACTGAGAATTTCACTGTGGCAAAGGAAAAAAAAAAACCATCAGAATATGTTTTACACCTCTGAAGTACGAAGGAAGAGCATCTGTTTTTATGTGACAGTTCTGAAGATAAATAGACTGACAGTTATGTATAGAGTCAGCATGGTGTATAGAAAGGAGCATTAGGCTTAAAATCATACCTGGATTCAAGTCCAGTACTTCCAGTAACTGATTGAGTGATTCTAGGCGGGTTATGTAACAGCAATTGTGGGCCTCAGTTTCTTTTGTAAAATTGCCCCCCCCGCCCAACCATCTCATATCATGGAATGATTTAACAGTCTTGAAGGCTTTCTGAAAATTAGATGTGTTCAGATGGAAGACATTGTTACTGCTATGGATAAGATGAGTGCTCATAGATCCATAGTTTCCAAAGTATTTGCCCCCTAGTAACAGGTAATAGAAGTAAGGGAGGATTTGATACCATGTGGTAGAGGTGGGCGTCTCTGGAAAATATTCATATGGCCTTCTCTTTCCCTTTTTACTAATTCTTGTTGGAAAGGGCTTTAGGGTTTTCACTGATTTGAGTTGCTTCGCCTCAGATATGCTTCTAAGACCGTACTATTTATGGAAAGAAACACAGTGTAATAGAGTTGGTAGGCCTGGGCTTAAAATTTCTGATACACATTCATCTTCTAGTTGGAGGCTTTGGAAAAATTGTTTAATAAAACTTTCTTCATCTGTAAGATAAGAATATTAACAATGCGAACAATAACAACAGTAATAATAATACCTAGTTTCTTAGGGATATTTTAAGTGTACTCAGTAGCTACTGAGTTTCTATTTATAATAAATAAATGTTGCTCTTTCTCATTTTAAAAGCTTTTTCCTTTTTAACTTTCCTCTGAAAAACTCCTTAGAGACCAAGACATTGGCCTTATCTGGTAACCTCCTGAATGGTCAGTTACATTTTTCTTACATGCAGGCTGCTCTTGACTCATTGGTAGTTTAAGACGGGAGGAGAGTCCTGTAACAGATTTTTCCTTGAATGGAGGGCGAAACATACAGCTCTTCACTGCAGCCACCCCCACGGCCAGCAGGCTGAGGAAAGAGGCTGGAAACATCTGTCGGTGCATCTCCATGAGGTGCATCTCCATGAGCCTGCGAGTGTGTGCATACTCCCTCTCCTCCCGTTACTCTCTCAGACGCATTTACTCTCGGGGAGTCGGACCTGGGCATCTGCTTTTTCCTCTCAAGTAATTGGAGGAACAACTGTTTTTAATTGTTCACAAGTAGTTGGTTGCAAACACATGTGAAATACAGATGATGAAAGAAGAATTTAGTGTAATTGACTTTTTTGTACAATTAAGTTTTGCTGTCTGAGGGGCTCTTTGAGCTTTACTGACAGCACTGACTGTCCCCATCTGGCTTTTCTTAGCTCTTAAGTGGTTACATGATCCCCAGGAAGCAGCCCCTGCTCTCTCTGTATTGTCAGTACCCTGATTGTATTTCTCTTTATTGTTGGAAACTTGGAGCCCTGGGAATGTTCAGGCAGACCTTTTGGAATTACTAAGAGATTGTTTGGACAACTCTTTTAGATATAGTGAAGAAAAGGAGTGGTCTCTTGCCCCTCACAGCCCTTCTTAATTTCTGCTGGTAGAGTCAATAATGAAATAGATTAACTGCTTGAACAGGTACTTACCAGACCTCATTTTAGTAGATAATAGCTTTAGCCTTCTCCTTCAAGCCTGGTTCCAGAGAATATAATTTGTTCACTGAGTACCCTTAGGTAAAATGTTATGCAAATCCTATAGGTGATTGAAAGATAAACACTTTCTTGCCCTCCAAGAACTTCTAGTCCAAGAGAGATGAGAAAAGGGTGTGTGTGTGTGTGTGTGTGTTTGTGTGCACACACACACATACTAAATTTTAAAATGGGTTCCAAGGCCTATAAAAAAGATAATTAAGGAGAGCTTGAACAGATTTGGGGAATCAAGTCAAGTTTTTATGGAATTAGTGTTTCAAAGGACCATGAAGGTAGGTAGAATCTTAGCTTCTTTATTTCTAGAGAAAATGTGAGAAAAGAAACATCCAAAATTGATATCAGGAAGATGGAGAGAGACACTTGGATAATCCACATGTTGGATGTTGAAGCCCACTAGTGGAGATTAGGTTCTTTTCCTGCATTCTTATATTCCTAAGTCTAATACACACGCCTTTTCATTCATTCATCAAATACTTGTTGAAAACTTATCATGTGCTAGATAGGCACTGTTTTAGAAACTTAGGGTACAGCAGAAGAACAAAAGAGCCTTGCTAGAATGGAGCTTACATCCTCGTGGGGGAAACAGACAGTGAACAATAGATACAATAAATTACATAATGTGTGTAAAAGGTTAGAAGTGCTTTGGAAAAGGAAAAATTAGAACAGAATGAGGGAGATAGGAAGTAGTATGGAGAAGGGAATCAGGGAAATGTCATTTTAAATAGGATATTCAATATGTCCTCATTGAAAAGGTCACATCTGAATAAAACCTCATGATGGTGCGGGAGCACTGCAGACATCCAGGGTAAGAGAATTTCAGGTAGAACCAGCATGAAGGTTTTGAAGTGAGAGTGTGCCTGTTACGTTTGAGAAATGGCACAGAAATCAATGTGCTGAAGCAGAATGAGAAGGGGAAAAGAATAGGGCTTAGTCATAGAGGTAAGTGGGATATAGGGGTGTCCAGTCATGTAAGCTCTTCCTGTAAGTGAAGTGGGAACCACTGGAGAATTTTGAGCAGAAGAGTGACTTCATCTGACTTGTTTTAACAGCATCACTCTGGTTACTGAGTTTTGAGGGTAAATGTTGGGAGTGGGACTGCCAGTGATAGAAATGAGGAGAACCAGTGGGATTCTCTCATAATACAGGTTAGTGAGTGATGGTGGTTTGAACCAAGGTAATAGGGGTTGGAGTCTAGATAGGTTTGCAAGTAAAGCCATCTGATACATTAGATTGGGAGCACAGGTGAGCAGGTAGAGCCTGAGATGTCTCTAGAGATGCTGAGTGGACAGTTTGGAAATAGGCGTGTGGAGTGCAGGGAAACCTGGACCAGAGGCGACATTCCGAGTTTTGGTATCGGCACATAGGTGGTGTCTGAAGGTTTGGTGCGACATTGGGAGTATCTGAAGCCACAGACTGTGTGAGGTCAGCAGTGGGTGAAGTGAGTATAACTAGTTAAAGAGAAGGGGACCAAAGACTGAACCCTAAGGCAGTCTAATGTCAAGAAGCCAGGGAGAAGAGCCAAAAAGGAAATCAAGAAGGAGTGACCATCATGTTGAGGTTTGACAGAAAACAACAAAATTCTGTAAAGCAATTTTCCTTTCAGTAAAAAATTCAGAAGAAAAAAAAAAAGCGGAGCGACCAGTGAAGTAGCAGGAAACCCGTAAGAGGGTGAGCCCAGGAAGACGGTGGAGGAAAACTTCACACGGGGAGGCAGCTCTGAGTCTCGCCAGTAATGAGGCGAGTAGGATGAAAGCTAAATTGACCGTTGGATTCTTTGGTGAAAAACACCGAGCCCAAGTCTTATTCCTTAGGGGAGGACTAGGTGATCACAGAGTTTTAAAGTCAGTTGCATCATTGAGATAACCATTGTTACCTGATTTTTCAACTTCTTTCTCTATGAAATGGTACCACTCGTTTACAGCCTTGCTTACCACCTTGCCCCATCATTGTGTTCTGCAGCCTTTTGTTTCCTACCCTAATCTAGAGCTACCAGATGAAGTTCTCCCATGAAATGCTGAAAGCATTTCCTGTACCATAATCTGTGTTTTTTTAACTTGAGTATTAAGTTTTTTAAAATACCACTCTTAACAGTACACGCGTGAATGATAAGTCGTGTCCAACTCTTTGTGATCCCCGTGGACTGTAGCCTGCCAGGCAGGCTTCTCTGTCCATGGAATTTTCCAGGTAAAAATACTGGAATAGCTTGCTATTTCCTATTCCAGGGAGTCTTCCCAACCCCGGGACTGAGCCTGCATCTCCCGTGCCTCTCGCATTGGCAGGCGGACTCTGTTAGCTCCTGAGCCACCCGGGAAGCACCGCTCTTGACAGTGTTCTCCCCTGATTTCAGGTTAACAATCATTTGTTAAGTCCTTATACGTCCAGCTCTTATTATCCTTGGATGTGTCACCATACAAATCTTGGAAGATCAAGGATGTTTACCCTCTTCATGAGGACCCAGTGCTCTATTTTTTTTTGAAACAAAAATCTATCTCCTGCTGTCCTAATTTCTTATCTTCCAACAGACCCTTCCAGTCATCTAGTCCCTGTTCCTGGTTCCTCACTCTTGCTTTCTGACTCCCCCTCCTTAATCTCTGTGTTGTCCATTGTTTCTCCTTCCCATTCTCGAAAAGGTGTTTGTCCTACCCATTAATTAATGGACTATTAGGAAAGAGTGGAAAATCCAAAGACTGTAACAAGAAAATTAATGCTGCCATTTTACCCAGTTTGATTTGGAGTTTATTTCAGAACAAAATATTTCAGTGTCCTGTTCTATAGTCAGTCCCAAGTGCTGTTGAGGATCACACCCTAGCACAGTGGATAAGTTTCTGTTTGAACCAAAGCATCTAGAAATCCTGACCAGGGTGCTTTTAGCTTCTGAGTTGAAAACATCCTCTTTCTTGGAGGACTTTGTTGAAAATGAATGAAATTGACAAGAAACAGAAGTAATTGAAGTTAGCAAGAAGTGGGAGCGGTGTCCTGACCCTCTTGAGAGGCTTGAGGGGACAAATCTCTGGCTGACTCTTATGAAAAAAGCATAGTTAAGAAAAGAGGGCAGTGAGCACATGTAGGCTTAGTCCTTTGTCTTCTCTGTGGGAACATTTGGCCGTGGCATTTTAGAAAGGTCTTTATTGGGATTCTGAACAAGGTGTTTTTTCTAAGTGCCTTGTGTTTCCTAGAATCCCAAGATAGTGAGTGAATCACTAATGCTGGAGTCTTATGAGATGGCCCTCTCACTCATTTTCTTTTCTGAGGTCTTGCAGTAGAATAGAGAAGTAGAACAGATAAGATAGAACATTCCCCACCTCCCTAATTAATATTCCTTCTGAAACAAAGGAAAAATGGATATATGGAAACTTTGACCTCAACTTAAAAAGAAACCTACAAAATGGTACCAGCATGTTTGTCTGAGCCAGCCAGAACAGATGGTTCAGAGAAATGACCGTTGGTTTGTACAGAACTTTATAAACAAATGACAGCTCAAGAATGACCAAGGATCTTATTCTTGAGTATGTGCTGTTTTATTTATTGGTACTATTATTAGCAATAACATTGTGACTTGGCTTAGTAACCATGGGGTGGGGTTGATCCTTACCAGGCCTCTTACCCACAGATGAGTGATGACCCTAAAGGGAGATTATGTAGGTTATGTACTTCTTGTCAAAAATATTCCCTGCCTAAGTTTTTTCAGCTTGATTTCGCTATTGATGGGCAGGCTCTGGTTAGATAATGGAGGAGAGGAGAACCCAAATTCTTACTGGTATTGGCATCTTGACATTAGTCATTTGAGACTCAAGGAATCTATCTGATTTATACACATCTCCAGAACTGATAAAAATTTCTTCTCTAAACTCATTCTGTGTAAATTGTACAGAAGCAGCTGTTTTCAATCACTCGAAACTTGAAAACTGGAGAGGGACTATAGAGAACCTTTCTGAAGCCTATTCATTGCTGTGATTCTGTGCATAGCCTGGATTACTTTATACAGATGGCAGCAGTAATTCTTTCTGTACCTGTTTCACTTTCAGTCTCTTGGCTTTATTGATGTCCTCCTTTTTTTTCAGGTTTCTTGGGTAGGAAGGAGAAAGTATCTTGTATTAAAATTACTGCCAAGAAGAGAAACCAAATTAGGTCACAGCGTGTGAAAGAGCAGTAGAAACAGATTTTTTTATGGTCTGAATTTTTCAAGCTCTGATACCCTTCAATTATTCTTTAGATCTGAAAGTTAGTGTAATTGTATTCTAAGTCATCTTTGACAGAAAGATCGGTTTAGTTAATAAACCTTGGTTGTATGGTAGCTGTTCCTTTAAGACATGAGAACTTCTGTGTCACCAAAGTCCTCCTCTAGTGGTACTTACTCTAGAACTGCCCTTTCCTGAAACACTGTCCATTCAACAGTGGCTACCTGCTTTAGTTACAGCAAGTGCCTGCTTCAGTTCAGGCATTGCACTCCAGGTTCTCGGTGTGCATGAGATCCAGTTCTACTTCATAGACTATTTGGTGTTGGCAGTGGGATGAAATGTGCTGTGCTGATACTATAGACCTTGCACTTGGGATACCATTGGACAGAATCTTCTCCTTACCCCCTTCTGCGTGTGCTCAGTTGCTCAGTCATGTCCAACTCTGCAGCCCAATGGACTGCAGCCCATCAGGCTCCTCTGGTCCATGGGACTTTCCAAGCAAGAGTACATGAGTGGGTTGCTGTTTTTTCCTCCAGGGAATTTTCCCAACCCAGGGATCGAACCCGCCTCTGTTGTGTCTCCTGCATTGGCAGGTGGATTGTTTACATCTAGCGTCACCCAGGAAGCACCCCAGCCCCTGTTAAATTCAGGACTTAAAATGAAAACCAACTTACATGATGACTGCCAGAAGGATTTAGAAATTGGTTATGACCTTCTGACTCTATCCCTATTCAAACTTTTTCATCTCTTAAAGGCCACTTATACAATGGAAAGGATATTAGGCATTAAAACCAGACTCTGGTTCAAATTCTGGCTCTGCCAAGTTAGTTGAAAGAAGTCACTGAAACGTGGACTGTTGAAACGTAGGATTGAGAAGAGATCCATGAGCCAGATTGCTGCTTGTTGAATCAACCATTTATAGAAAAGAAACAGACCCAAAGGAACTCCTTGGGGGTGTATTGAGACAACTGTTTTAGATTCCCATGGATCCCTCTTAGTTCTCCCAAGTTTCTTTTTGTTTTGACTAGGCTCAGGTTACCTTCCCCTACTCCCTCTCCACCTTAGGAACCTGCTGCACTCAGGATGCCTAGCTGTTCCCATCATGGCAGCCTACCTGGGTGCTTAAACCTTTCCTGACTCTTTGTCTCCATAAAAACACACCTATGTTCTAGTTACTTTGTCTTCTTTTATGGTTTATTAGCAAACGTGATTATGTTGGGCTGAAATACGAATAGCTATAAGTATATTGTCCATCCTGGGTTATTCAGATATTAATAATGTCAGACATGGGGCAAAATTTAGGGGAAGGACATTTTTGTCACTCAGCAAGTAGAGTAAGTACCTGGTGCTAGCCAAGTTGAAGAAAATCAGTGCAATCTCCAACCTCTTGCTGTTGTAAAAAAAAGATATGTACATGTCAGTAGAGAGGAATATCTCTCATGAGGCAGGAGAAGTGAAAGACGAGTTGTATCAGGAGGCCATAAAGCAGAAGACACCTTCTGCAGAACCAGATTATCCCTGGAAGAGGGATATCATTCTAGCCATTTTCCCTGCAGATAGTGAGATGAGAAGTGTTTGGCATGAATGTCTGAACTGAGAGAAGTTGGCCCTGGGGTGGAGCACGTGGAACCGAGGTGGTGCTAATGGCACCTTGTGCCCCAGCTATACCGTGCTCCTGGCAGGGTCTGCGAAGGCTCCCCCTGCTTAAATAAATGAGCACTCATTTGTCTGTGTCTGTATATCACATTTTGTACTGAGCTGTTGATGGCTGCTTAAAAGTGACCTTTTTCAAGACTTGGGTGCATGTGTCCTGTGGGAGTGTGATGCCCTTACCAATGAAGGTGAACCTTTAAGATTATCCCAAGTTCATAAATGATGACATTTTCATCTGCGTTATAAGTTCTAGGCCTCTGGTACTTTTCTCATCATTGAAAAAGAAAGCCTACAGGATGGTCCATAAGATACTGCTTTCTGTCGGTGGTCTCCATACATGATGTCTTCAAGGCCCACCCTGTGTAATTTTCCATACTTGGACTCTGCTTATTGTGAAAGTGACCCGTATCTCCTTGCTTTATCCTTAGTTCTCCCTGTCAGAGTGAAGAAAGAATTTTCTCCATTATTTTCCCAGAGGTTTTTGTATGTTTTGTTTGCCCCTTTCATCATAGAAATTGAGGGCAACTGGATCAGTGATGTTTTGGGTACACTTGAGTAATTATATGCTTCTGGTTCTGCATGTCCCTGGCTTAGCTGCCTAACTGTTCCCAAGCAGATCAGTCTCATTTTGCTTATGACTGGCCTTTTCTAAGGTAACAATGGGATTCTATCCTAGGGAGCAAAAACTTGAGAAATGTTTTAAGTGGCTGTGGCTTCATTGACAATGGAATTGCAGTGGGTGGGTGTGGGCAATGCTTAAAGGCTAAATAAAGGCTCTGGGTAAGAGCACATATGCTGAGAGATATTTCATCTTCCTTCTTTCCATAGCAACTTTATCTGTAAGATTAGGCATTCTGCTGGTGATACAGTTAGTAAAAAAATTTCGACTCTGGTTCAGAGCTGTTTGTTTGCCATTACTGGAGCCTGTTTACTTCCATCTGTGTCATCATTTGATTTTTGTTTCCTTCTGTCTTCCCAGGTGGCATTGGTAGGGTGGTCAACGGAGCCTTCATGGTGCTGAAAGGGCATCGATCTATTGTTAACCAGGTCCGATTTAACCCCCACACCTACATGATCTGCTCTTCTGGTGTAGAAAAGATTATCAAGGTGAGGCACATTCCCCTTTTGTCCTTTGAGAGAAATCACTGCAAGTTCATAAATGGAAAAAAACAAAACAATGTATGTAGCATGTCATAGCTAAACATACTAAAGGCCTATCAGAATTCTCAATTATTTTGACATATTACAAAATATGGAAAAATTGATGTTATAATCAAGAGAGTGGTTTTTAAACCTCCTTTCAGAAGGGACTCTTCTTAAAAATCAGTCACAAGGCTTTGAAACCAGATACTACCTGTATGCTGCTGCATTTCCAATGGCGTTTGATCTGGAGTCTGATGAATTCTGTTTTCCAAACCCCATCTGGAAATAAAGAAGCTACCATCCCCTCAGTTACTGGGTGTGCACTTTGTATTAATTGCTGTCCTCATATGGCACAGATACAAGAAGTGACTTCCAGAACCATAGCTAACTTGTCTCTGAACATATCAAAAACCACTTCATGTGGTTGTGATTGAGGATGAACACTTGCATCAATTGCACATTGACTGAATGAACGTAACCCTGCCAAGGGATATTTTTAGAGCTTGTAAATGAGAGAGCCAGCCTGGCCTGTGTCCACGGAAGGATGGCCCACTGCCCATCACTCACATTCCAGTGGACTACTAGTAACCCTTCTCCACAGCTGAGAAAATGAGGGCTCACGGCAAATGATGAATTCCTGAGGACCCTGTGATGACTTTTAAGTGAGGATAAGTGATATCTCCGCCCTCTTCCCCCCAGCAAAACATAAAACTCCTCACTTTCCCCCAAAATAACAGTTGAAAACTTGAGGGAGATTTCAGGGGAAATGTGAGGATTGATTTGTAACAAATGGATAGTTTTCATTTTCTTTTGTTCTTTTTTAAAAAACTATCTGACTTACGTCTGAGGCAGAGGAAACGATCAGAAATGTAATGTTGGAGTATGGGTCAGTATTTTTATTTGTCGTTATTCCAACTCCCTTTATTTAGGTTTTATTGTTGATCGGGGCTGACTTTCATGATTGCATACATTTATTAACCCATAAATAAACAGGGCTAGACCTAGACTTAGATTGTTTCATTGACTTTTTCTTTTTGCAGAGGATGAGATGTAAATTATAAATTTACTGTTTGGGGTTAATTATATAGCTAGCAGTGGTAAGGCTAGCACAGGGCCCTGTTCTTTGTTCTTGTCGACGTCTAGCCGCCCTTCCCATGCTAGTGGGAAGGCAGCAGTGGCCTGGTGCTCCTGCTGTATTTGTTCGTCTCAGCAGCCCTTCACTTGGGTGATCATTGAACCACCCTGTCCCTTGCATTGCTTTCCCTTTTCTTTTAGGGTGTGACTCACAGGTTAGTATAGTAGCATGTCCCCCGTAGTCCTGTTGACATCATTCTCTTTATCAGGGAATTCTGCTTGAACATCTCCTTTAGAAGAGAGATTCCTGCTTGGCTGACACCCTAGGATGCTTCTGTGCTAAGTCTCCCCAATCGTTGTTTAGTCAGTTGGAATCCTTACCCAAGAGGTCAGAGGTTGGAGACTAGCCAAGTTCTTAAAGGAGAAAATATTTTCTCTGTGGAAATATTCAGACTAAACTGTAGAACTCATTGCTTCCAGGTTCCAGTGGGGTCTGAACCCTGCCCCACCAGGAGGCATGTTTAGCCACTGGAAACCTTAAGTCAGTAACAGTACCCTTGGGCAGCTCTTCGAGTCTGTCTCCCATCTGTCAAGTGAATGACACCTAGGAGTGCCTTACAGGTTGCCTATGCCTGACAGTTTCTGTTTTAATAAAAGTCACTTTCAGGTTTTTATCTGGCAGTCCAGTGGTTAAGATTTTACCTTCCAATGCAGAGAGGACCGGTCTGATGCCTGGTCGGGGAACTACAATCCCACTTGCCTCATGGCCAAAACACTAAAATAATAAAACAGAAGCAGTACTGTAACAAATTCAATAAAGACTTTAAAAATGGTCCACTGTTTAAAAAATATCTCTTTCTTTCTTGTGTTTTTTCTGAGAGAGGCAGTGGCTCAAAGAGCATCATTCCACCATACTTTAATCCGGCCAGCCTCTCTATCCACCTGTCTCTGTTTGGTCCACCTTCTCCCTGACTGGTCCTTGACTGATACCTTACTAGCCTGAAGGAAAGGAGTCAGAACCAGCCTCTTCTCACCCACAACAGATCTTATATCCTCTTGAATGCCCACACTTAGCAAAAAATGGGGTTATTTTGTAGTTAAACGCAAGAGAGAAAGATGAACAATTGCTGGCTTTTTCTTTTTCCTCAAAGACCAGTATTTGTTTGTTCACCCAGTATTTATGAACCATACCTACTGTGTGTGATTTGCGATAGGCCCTGTGAGGAATGCAAAGATAGGTAATGCAGGTCCCCATAGGAATTGATGACCCAGTAGGAGAGAAAAGAAATAAAAGTAATGAAAAATGCAAAGTACGTAAGAGATAGAAACATTACTATGTGGGAAGGCAGAGATTTTTTTCCCCCATCTGGGGTAATCTCAGTACACTTGAACTATCTCAAGTAATATTTGAACTAGATTTTGAAGAAAAAAGTCTGCAAAAGAAAAGAAAGGAATAAGATGGGAGGGCCATTTTAAAGAGAGAGATTGGATATTTCGTTATTTTACTGAATCAATAAATATTTATTGATCACCTACTGCACTCCAGGTAGTACGCTCATGAGTCAGTGCTCACAAGCAGCAAAGCATAGGGCCTGTTTAGGAAATGATCATTTGGCCAGAGTGAAGAGCACAGAAAGGGCGGGGCTCAGATATAAGGCTGGGAAGGGGTAGGCCACAGCTGGGCCCAGGGGGTCTTGGAATCCAGATTAGAGAATGTGAAGCACCCCTGAATAACAACGTAAGTCTCTGTCTGTGTCGTTTTTCTTGGTAGGTGGCCAGATGTCTGAATTTAGTATAATAGTGCAGAGAGAAGAGGGTTTAGAGATGCTACATCAAGCATGTCATGGTCACCTGTGTGGGTCAGAACACTTGTTACTGAAATTGCATTCCATTTCGATGATTTTTGAATGAGAATTGAACTGCATCTGTTCGCTCAATAGCCTCTTGAGCTAAACTTGTCACTGTCACTGGGCTTCAAGAGAAAGCTGCACATCCCTCCTCCTCTTCTCATGAACCTTGTCCCATGAGGAGGGATATCTAGCCACAGTTCACATGCAACAGGAAGCTGTGCTTCCATTGCTTCACTTCTGAGTTGTTGACTTCCAGTATTAAAAAGATAATTTCACACATGTTTGAAATTGATGTTTCAAGGATGAGGACTAACATAATTGGGATGGTCAATGCCTCTGGTGTTCAAAAGTCTGTTTGAGGATGAGTCTCAAACCTCCATTTGAGGTATTCGTTTGCCAAATGAAGGAGGAAGCACTACAGTTATTGGTGCTTTGGTATATGTTACATCATTTCATCCTTCTCATGTCTACAACTGAGGAAAGAGGCTTCAAGGGTGAAGTTGTTTCCTCTGGGCCATGTGAGTGACAAGGCTCAGGTTCCTACCTGTTCTGCCTCTCCCACAGCTCTGTGCTATAGGTCCCTTGAGGACTGGAGCCTGGCCGTTTGGGCTGGATCTTTTGTTCTGCTCTGAATCTTTGGCTTGCATGAGACCCATCTAATTTCACTGTTTAGATGGGGAGCTGAGCAAACTAGAGCTGTGTGGGAACCCACACTCAAGCCTCTTGCCTTCTGATCCAGCATTTTGTTCCATTACTCCAGGCTTCAGGAATGAAAGTCTACCTCAGCTTAATACATTCCAGAGCGCATATAAATGCCAACTTTCAGTATTACGATTTTCATTCCTGAAGTGAAGATGTAGGGGGCTGGGTAGTAGACTAAAACCCAGGCTTGGGCCAGCAAGCATCTCACCATGAATGTTTTGTTCTTTTGTTAAATTCTGAGTTTCTGGGAAGTACATAACGATTTATCTTCATATTATATAACATGGTTAGTAACATTTTCCATTTTTAACTGGGGGAATGAGATTTAGCCCTGCGTATAGACTACGACTCCAAAGCATCCTAAGGGCTTTGCTTGTTGAACCTTTCAGTTTTTTTCAGTTTTTTTCCTAAGCCACCAAACTTTTATTCCTAGAGACATCTGTTTGCAAAGATAGTCATTTATAGCTTGAGCCTGTTGCTAAAGACCAGATCTAAATGTTTCCCAAACATTGAGTCTCACAAAGAATATGAGAATTGCTTCAGACAAAGCCTTTATTTTTTGCAACTTATTTTATGCTGACTATTAATTCCAGTGTTTCTTAAAAGTTGGTCCCTCCACTTTCTCACTCCTCGAGTGCTTATTAAAAGTGCAGAGCCCTGGTAACCTCCCCATGACTTACTGAATCAGAATCTCTGAGGGTGGGGCTCAGGAGTCAGCGTTTTAATTATTCTTCAGGTAATTCACGTTCACACCAAAGTTTAACAGTCACTGCCTTAACACGCCCCTGGGTGAGATTGTGAAGCTGGGGGTGGGAAGACACCTGAGGAGTTGTGGGCAGAGGACAAAGTTGAAGGAGGAGTGAATCTCAATTGGGAATTGGTGAAGAGACCTAGCCTAGAAGGTTTCTTCAGCCCCTCTTGAACTGGGGTTCCTCCTGAGAGATGCTGCCTCCTGGGAGATCAAAGTAAAGCATAGAGGGAGAGGGGCTCAGGTGCCTGCTCACAGGAAGGAGAATTTGTCCTTGGATAACTTTGGGGAAGCAAAACCATTGGCTTAATAGAGGACAGGAAACAAAAAGCCACTACTTTCTGGTTTGGGTGCCATCTAAAGATAGACAGGAGCCTGTAAAGGCAAGAAAATCACCTGGAATTTCATCTGAGTTGCCATAACTACCAGCTGATATAACCGAGCTTCTCTGTGCTGCTAAGGACCAGTCTGGCAGAGTCAGGTGAAGCCAATTGTTCTCATCTGCAGTGACAGCTTAATTACCTTGAACTCCACTTTTGCATAACTTAATTCAGCTCATAAAGCTCATAAAGCTGGGCTTCTGCATTCAGACAGACTTTAGTCTGAATCCTAGTTCTGCCACTTTTTGGCTATGAACGCCTAGGTCTGACTGTGGAGTGGGAGGGGTATTAAGAGATGGGTCTGTGGGCTTGGAGGGTGAGTCCTGCCTATTCCAATAGCTAACAGGATAGTTGGGGAGCAAGCCAGCAGCTCCCTGGTTAAGAGAACCCAGTTTCCTGGGTAACTGATGCCTGCATGTCCAAGAGGGAACTGCAGTGTAGGCAGTTGGCTATTCTTACCAAGCTCCAGTAAGCAATTCCCATTAGTTAAAAATAGAAATGTTGCATTTGGGGAGAAGTAGTTATAGGCTGAAATATTAACTGTTGCAGAAGACTGACTGCTGGGTCTGTTTTCACTTTGGAAAAGTGGTACCTCTCCAATCTTCTGAGAATTTTGAACACACTAGCCAATCTTCAAGTCATCCTCTGTCCTCAGAGATAATGTAGGGGGTTATTGTGATTTCCAGGCTACTGGTAGAGGAAGCTAAAGGGGAGGGGGCAGTGGGAGTCATGGTATGTGTTTATCCTGGGCCTAAAGTTGGTTAGCAAGTCCTGGCTAAATGACAGGGAGAGTCTGGGGAAGCTCTTTATGGCCAACAGCTTTAGAATACATTCTAATCAGGCTTCCTTGGTTTTGTTTTCACCTTCTGTGCAGATCTGGAGCCCATACAAGCAGCCAGGATGTACCGGAGATCTGGACGGTCGGATTGAGGATGATTCTCGCTGTCTCTATACCCACGAAGAGTACATCAGCCTTGTGCTGAACAGTGGGAGTGGCCTGTCTCATGACTACGCCAACCAGTCTGTGCAGGAAGACCCCCGGATGATGGCCTTCTTTGACTCCCTGGTGCGTCGCGAGATCGAGGGCTGGAGCTCTGACTCGGACAGCGACCTCAGCGAGAGCACCATCCTCCAGCTGCATGCGGGGGTCAGCGAGCGCTCGGGCTACACCGACTCCGAGTCCTCAGCCTCGCTGCCCCGCTCCCCTCCGCCCACAGTGGATGAGTCTGCCGACAGCGCCTTCCACCTGGGCCCCCTGCGGGTCACTGCCACGAACGTGGTGGCGTCCACCCCACCGCTGCCCTCGTGTGAGGACGCCACGTCTCGCCAGCAGCGCCTGTCTGCCCTGCGGCGCTACCAGGACAAACGCCTCTTGGCCCTTTCCAATGAGTCTGACTCTGAAGAGAATGCCTGTGAGGTGGAACTGGACACAGACCTCTTTCCCCGGCCACGGTCTCCCAGCCCCGAAGACGAGTCCAGCAGCTCCAGCAGCTCCAGCAGCTCCGAGGACGAGGAGGAGCTGAACGAGCGGCGCGCGTCCACCCGGCAGCGGAACGCCATGCGGCGCCGGCAGAAGATGCCTCGAGAAGAGAGGCCCGGCGCCCCGCCCAAGCCCACCGACACCTACATTGGCGAAGACAACTACGATTACCCCCAGATCAAAGTAGATGACCTCTCTTCCTCCCCCACCTCCTCCCCTGAGCGGAGCGCGTCCACTCTGGAGATTCAGCCAAGCCGAGCATCGCCAACTTCCGACGTAGAGTCAGTTGAACGGAAGATTTATAAAGCTTACAAGTGGCTCCGGTACTCCTACATCTCCTACTCAAACAACAAAGATGGAGAGAGCTCGCTTGTGTCTGGGGAGGCCGATGAAGGGAGGGCAGGAACCAGCCACAAGGACAACCCAGCTCCTTCTTCCAGCAAGGAAGCCTGTCTAAACGTGGCCGTGGCCCAGAGGACCCAGGACCTGCTGCCGGAAGGCCGCAGCAAGGACGCTTTTAAAGAAGGGACTTCTGCCGTAAGCCCCAACAGTGGCCCAGGCCCCGAGCCCAGTGGCCACCCTTGGGCAGAGGCCCCCGAGGATGCTTCTCAGGACTCCAACAATGGTGGCACTGTAGAACACACTTTTGAAACCAAGAAGCTCAATGGAAAGGCCCTAAGCAAGGTCCTGAGCAGCCGGGCTGAGGAGCCATCCTCCCCTCCTGTCCCCAAGGCGTCTGGCTCCACTCTGAGCAGCGGGTCTGGCAACTGTCTCAGGGCCCAGTCTGATGACAGTGAGGAGAGGAGCCTCGAAACCATCTGTGCCAACCACAACAATGGACGCTTGCACCCCCGTCCCCCGCACCCCCACAACAATGGGCAGAACTTCGGGGAGCTGGAGGCACTGGCCTGCTCTTCCCCAGGACGTGTGGACACTGACCACGATAACTTGTCCCTGACAGGGATACTCCTACACAAAGATTGTTGTGGGTCTGAAATGGCCTGTGAGTCCCCCAGTGCTGGAACAAGAGAGGACCCCACTGACCCCCCAGACACAGACAGCAGCAGGGCTGTTCATGGCCATAGTGGCCTCAAGAGGCACCGAATCGAATTGGAAGACCCAGATTTGGAGAATTCCTCATCAGAGAAGAAATTAAAAACATGATAAATACAAAGGGAAAAAAAAGCTATGAAAGTAGCTTTACAAAAATTTTAAATCCTGTTTAGTGAACACAGAGGAAAGGAAAAATAGTATTAAAGGCACGTAAAACCAGGGCCTGGAATTTTGTGTCTGATGCTGCTCCCTTCTATTCAACAATGGGTCTGATGTTTAGCTGGCCGATGGTCGTGCTGCGTTAAGAAAGGGAAAAAATGCAAGTGAGTCCTTTCTAGTAAGACTTGAGCGTAGTGTACCTGTGCAGATTCTGTTACAGTAAATCCTTGTTGAGATGTTTGACTTGTTCTCACGTGTGTACACTGGCACGCGTGAGCTCACTGTCTCAGACTTTTCTTTCCATTCTCCATCAGAAAGGCTCTATGGATCTGTGTCTTTTGGCATCTCACCTCGTTTATATGCCATAGATGTTCTGGTTTTAATGACGAGTGCCTGCTAAATCAAGACTGTGTTGCCAGTGAGTAGTGGATTTACGCTAAAAGAATGGAGACGAGTGGAAACGGGCCTTCAGCCCACTGGCTGTGCTGGAAAGGAAAGCATGGTTCCTTTCTTAAAGAAATCTTCCATGTTTTCTCAGTGGCACTTCTTCGTTGAGCATTAAAATAGGTGTACTAAAAGGGGAGCGTTTTTCATGCTAATGAGAGGTTAGCAGTTAAGACCAGATTCGAGAGGACATAGATCCCTGGTAAAGTTCACTGGTTGCAAATTGAGCAGTGGTGCAACACCATACTGTAGGGGGGCCGTAAAATATAACTAGTTGTGGGTAACACTTTGACACTTTGCTAGTTCCTAAGAGGCACTCAGAAGGCCAGCAGGCACTTCCTCGGTCCCACATGGTGGCGTCTCGGCCTGTGGAAAGAAGGGGAAAGACAGCTCTCGAGAGCTTTGCGCTCAGACTACTAAAGTGGATGTTATAGGTGTGTTAATGAAGAAGTGTAGGGAAGAGCAGAGTGTGGTACTGCGTTCATTTAATTCACCCCGAAATGATCGATCAGAATTGGTGGGCCTGGCATCTTCCCTCCAACCTGCAGTCCACAGAGGCTGTGGTGTTGTGACTTGATCTTGCAAAGAAGGCATCTCAGAGTAACAGATTCTTATTGAGTAGGTCCCTCAGGATGCAGAGAGTGTGGAGAGAGGAGTCACTGGCTTCTAGAGGAGACTGTTCATAAAGGTAGATAAAGATTGAGAGAAGAAAAGACAAGGATCTTTTCAGCATTGCCATGGTAGTTACAGTCACTTGGTTATTAATGAAGGCTTGTACAAGACAGGGAAACCTAGAATGACAGCCAGCTTGTTGGCATGGATGTCATGAAAGGGCAGGAGAATGCTGGGAAGAAATGACAGAGAACAATACAGCTTTCTTGAGCACAAAGGTGCTGGACAAGTAGGAGCCCAGTGCCACTGGCCTAGAGAGGTCCTAGCTTGTGACTGGTGTGGCCTCACGAGTCCAGCATTCTTTTTTAGGGATGAACATGTCCTACTGGAACTGGGACCAAGGGGAGGGAGCCTGTGGAGGTTGAAGACATGGACGAATTTAGTGACCAGGGGAAGTGGGGTTATTTATAAAGGAAGGTTGTTGATCTAAGCCAGAAGGAGGGATCATCTTGCTAAGCTTTGTGAAAAGAAAGACGTGCCTGGTGTGTGTGCTGTGACTTGGGTGTGAAAACACTGTCTGAGGAGGAGACAAAGGAGTGTGAATAGCAGTGGAGATGCTTCCAATTGAACAGCTGTAATCTCACCGGGGAGTGGGTCAGTGATTCTGTAACCAGTAGAATTACTTTAATCTGTAATCAGAACGGTTCTATGATTTGTCTTTGACTATACACAGATAATTGTAAATTCTGGTTTTATAAGCCCAAGTCATTTTACATTTGCTTTTCCAAAATTTATTATTAAATTGGAATTTTTTAATCCTTTATATACAAAAAAAAAAGATATAATCACTCAGTGTGTGTTTCTCTTCCCCTTCCTAGTCAGCATGTCCAATCTTTTTGTTTTATATTACTGCGTCTAGTCAGTAGCCGGCCACTTCTGACTTCTCTGAGGACAATCTACATGTCTTCCTGGAGAAAAAGAAGTGGGTGAAGCTCCCTTGAGAACTAGCCACTGGGTAGTTGCTGTTCTCAAATCCAGAGCTTGATCTTTTCATGTTAAGAGCCTTTATCTCATTTGGATACTCAGAAGAGAAGTCAAAGTTCATTCTGGTTCAACTTTAGAATCCAAGAAAAGATGTTTTTAGCAAGGATGCCTTCCATCCTTGGGAGACACCCCAGATTTTGCTTGCCAGGAGCTCGGCCCCACAGCGTAGCCACAGAAGCAGGCTGAGAAATGCGTGTCTCTGTCGCCATTCCACTCTTATCCCCAGAGATCTCCTGTCTGTGTTCATGGTCCTTCAAACCTGGCAGGAACTTCCACTTCTAGGGTCCCTTTGCCTAAACTTGTAGGATTGAGGCCTCAACTTTGGAGAGACATTTAATCCCCAGATTCTTCCATGATAGCTATTTTTACTAACAGGGCAGATGGCACTTGATTAGGTTTGAACTATTCAAAGATGCCTCTTATGGGTTTTTTCTGCATCCTGTACATAAAGTTTTAAGTGGCTGGTCCAGATTTATAAAATTGGTTCCCTCCACTTTATTTACCACCTGGTTTTGTAAGTGATTCCCATGTCTCTCTGACAACAGGTAAATGAGTTAAATGAGTAGTGGGCTTGGGGCAAAAGAAGGTTGCAGCTGTGCTTGGTTTACTGAGCCCGGAGTCCTTGTTTGTCAAGGTGCCTTCCTCTGCTGAAGCCTTACCTCCTCACAAGCCCTGCCTCTCTCCCAGCAACTCTAGCTCTTCTCTTATGTATATGCAAATAAACCTATTATTCACTTCTCATGGCTTCCTCTTCTCTTCCAGGGAAGACTTGGTTGCTTAGACACCCCTCCTCCTCTATTCCTTCCCTGTTTCAATTCTTTCCTAATTGGAAACTCGATTCAAAGCCACCCTGAACACTAGAAGAAAAGCTGTGGTACACTGACTCAATGCCAGTGGTCATTTCTAGGTATTGGGACAAAGGTCACATTAGGACCACAAAATTTAGAGTTGGAGGAAGTATCTACTTGATCTCTTTTCCCAGGCTTTATGAACTCAGGATACTGAAATCCTGGAATTGACCCTTTTGTTAGAAATGAGGGAAACATGCAGCAAAGTGACATTGAAAACAGCCTCCAAAGAATTATGTTTTCTGATGTTTCCAAATATCAAGTTGCTTTTCCTGCCCTGTCCCAGACATGCATGGTAAACTTTTAACAGAAATTAAAAATAAACCCAACCCATCATATATCTCCTGCCTATGAAGCTGCCTCCTTCAGTTAATTGAAAAGTTCTTGCCAACCAAAATTCTTGTGAGGAAAATCTATACTGCAGAAGGAAGACTATCTGTCCCTTATAATCTAAGCAAGGCAACATGCCAGCAATTGAAATACAAAGGTGAAGTACAGCTCGGTGAGTCCGAACTTGCCCACAGCATCAGGATAAGGGCTTTGGACAAGCTGTGTGGTTCTCTCAGGCGGGATGTTTCTGTCTAAGTGCTCATTTGTCCTTGGGCACTCATGCTGGAGTAAAAATAACATTAAGTGTCTTGGGAATAATTTTGAATTTCTTCAAAGTACAGTGCTTCCCACATGCAGCAGAAGAAAAATGTATATGAAAAGAAAATCTAAGCCATCTGTACCCTAATTGCCTTTCACTCTTAGTAAAAAGGTGATAAGATGCTTCTCAGGAAGGAGGCTGAAAGGCAAAGATAAACTTCACTGGGCCAACGCTGACATGGCCAGGGACAGCAGGAAGAGTTGGTTAGTCCTGTTCACTCAACAGAGTTTACTTGAGCTGTGCAGCAGGGGCCCACAGTGCTTATCTACAAGACTGTCACATTGTAAGGAAATAAGAGTATCTAGTATTTCAAATTACTGGGAAATGACTCCTTTCTGGAGCCCAAAGCCATGAGCTAATGGAATATTCCAGCTGAAATATAAAATGCTAGCTTTCAAGTCTCCCTGTATCTGACTTTGTCAGTACCTCCACCGAGGCTGGAGAAAGGCAATACAACAGAAAGTTACCTGGGTGCTAACCCAGATCTTTAGCCACGAGAGATGTTCTTGTGGTCCAGGGAAGCTAACATGGAAGATGTTTGAAGGGAAGAATAGGAAAGCTGCAGTAGAAGGAGTGAGACGCTAGGTGCCTTCGCACTGCTTTCCAGATCCACAGAACTAGCGTTGAACATGCCACAGACCAGCCTCAAACACTGGGTCATCAAAATTCTTGAAAATTGCCGAATTTATAATGGAAGTCAATAAAAGTGAAGGATTGGTTTGGGAGAAATTCACTTGGCTAGGTGAAGTCGCTCAGTCGTGTCCAACTCTTTGTAACCCCATGGACTGTAGCCTACCAGGCTTCTCCATCCATGAGATTTTCCAGGCAAGAATACTGGAGTGGGTTACCATTTCCTTCTCCAGGGGATCTTCCCGACCCAGGTATCGAACCCGGGTCTACTCGCATTGGAGGTAGACGCTTTAACCTCTGAGCCACCAGGGAAGCAGAATGCATACATTCCAAGAAAAAATAATCCTGAGAACCAGCACACTGAAACAAGTACCCAAAACAGATGAGTATGCGGTTGTTGGTGACTGGTATAGGCTTTCAGAGGGTAACATCTGCCTGTTGGACTAGTCATAGATGCTATGGCCCGTGACACTATTTGGGGCTTCCCCTTACCACTTCTTAAACTTATTTTTTCTTTCAGTCAAGTGTTTTTTAACATTTCTAGTTTCTTCAAGACCCCACCTTAAATTACTAAAGCTAATGTCTGTTTTCCCTTCCTCATAAGGGAGACCTGTGAGCAGGATAGAAATAGCATTGAAATAACAAAAGAAGTGGATACTGTATTGATTCTTCAATGGAGTAGCTTCAGGAACCTTGGGCAGGTCACTCAGATTCTTGGGAACTGTACAGTTGAGGTCGCTCTCAACTCTAAAATGTCATTCTTTCCATACTGTTGCAGGAAGTTGGGGGGGGGGCGGGCCTGTAGGGCCCAAGAGTGGGCTCTTGTCTAACACTCAGAAATTAATTGTCTGAGGAGTCATGTGCTAACAAAGCAAGAAACTTTACTGGGAAAATGGGCACCTGGGTGGAGAGCAGGAAGGTAAGGGTACCTAGGAAGACTGCTCAGGCACGTCGCTTGCAGTTTCCATTTTTATTGTGATGGGATTAACTTCTGGGTTTTCTCTGGCCAACCACTCTGAGTCAGAGTCCTTCCTGGTACCCCATGCATTGCTCAGCCAAGATGGGTGCCAGAGAGAAGGATTCTGGGAGGTGGCAGGACACCTGGCTTCTGCTTTCGACCTTTCCTGAGTTCTGGTTGGTAGTAGCTGGTTAGTTCTGTGCCCCTCCCCAGGACCTCCTGTCGTCAGATAACGTGCAAATGGCTACTGTGGTGCCTGGCCAGGGTGGGCGGTTTCAGTCAGTGTGTTTCCCCTAACAATTCCACATACTATCTATATCCCACCCCTATGAGTTCTCATTCCTGAGACCTCACTATAGTGCCCACCAGAACCAACCAGTGAGCCAAGATCTTTGGTAAGCATACAGCTGCTCGGAACCTCAAGCTCCTTGTGTAAAACGGGGGGAAATGCCAGTACGTTGTCAGAGGATAAAACATTGCATGCGTGTGCATGGGTGCATGCGTGTTGTGCCTTAGAGCCCGATGCATAGAAAGCACTGAAGTGTTTGCACTCATTAGCATATCCTCTCTACTCTGCCCTCATTGCTTGTTGATAGCAACCATGAAGAAGGCTTTTTTGGATGGGGTCTGCCAAGGAATATAGAAAGTAAGTTCTCCTTCAGAGAAAGAATTTACTGTTTTGTTAGCAATCCTTGGGGCTTCCCAGGTGGCGCTAGTGGTAAAGAATTCACCTGCCAATGCCAGAGACGCAAGAGACATGGATTCTGTCCCTGGGTTGGGAACGCCTGGAGGAGGAAATGGCAACCCACTCCAGTATTCTTGCCTGGAAAATTCCATGGACAGAGGATCCTGGTGGGCTACTGTCCGTGGGGTCGCAAAAATTCGGGCACTGAGCATGCACTCAGTTTCAACAAAAGCAAACCTTACTCTGAGATGATAGAAAAGAGTAAATTATCCCCATTATAGTGGACCAGACTAAAGCTGAGTTTGAGGCCTTGGACACTACCTCCAACTTGGGGAGCCAGCTGTCTAAAGGCTTGTCTAAGAGCTTCTAAAAAAGAATCAGACTTGGCTGACAGGGCCTATAGATCCTTGCTCAACTATTAGCAAGCCTTTGGGGATAGGGGGCGGGGGATACTGGCAGATTTTATTAAACTACTGTCTTAATATGGTGGTACTGGAGATGACCCAGACCTCAGGAGCTGGGACAGCAAACTTCTCTCTGGCCTTGAGAGCTAAAATTCCTCCATCTGGCCATGGGCCAGCCCTAGAGAATCAAGAAAGTGGGAAGCCATGGAAATGTTCTGTGTTTGTGCCAAAGAAAAGTTTTGACCAGAGTTTTCCATGCAGGATTGTTTCACATGTGTATGTGTGTGAAATATTTTGTAACATCTAATTCAAGAAGAAGTTCAAGCATAAAAAGAAGTCCGACTAGGCCAAGAGGGGAAACGGTCAGAGTTCGGGCCCCGCTCACTAAAGCCTCAGGCCAGATCTGGAATAGAGATCTCAGAGCACAGGCCTTTGAAGAGGGTAAGCAGAGGAATAGGAGAAAGGAGGGATTTGAATTGCTGGTGGAAAAGAGACTGAAATTATACTGTGGTTTGGTGAGGTGGAGAACTTTTCAAATAAAACACATCCGCCAGAAGAGAAGCTAAAGAAAGGGTAGGAAGGGCTGGTCCTGAAGGGGTGGAGTGGGTAGCTGTATTGCCCAGTCGACCCCCTTGTTTCTGAGGAGAGCCCAGGGCCAGTTAGTGGCTTGGCCTGGCCTCCGAGTCTGACACCTGCCTTACATCTTGCTGCACCTAGATGTAGTTCTTAGGGGGAGGAGGGAAGGGGGCACTTACCTTGATCTCCCCACCCTCAGTGTGATTCCAGCAGGGGTCTGACGACAGTACACAGCCCCAGTGGGGGATTGAAGATGGTCTTGTAAGGAGGCAGGGCAAGGAGGGAAGAGCCTTGTGCAAAGGAAAACCAGAGACAGCTGAGCTTGGACCGCCCTCACCCTCAGAAAATCAACACCAGGCCCTAACCCTGAGACTAACGAATGTGACTTGTCGCTGCACCTCTCAGCAACTCTCGCGGCTCATAGGCTGCTGAGTGCCATCCTGATGCTTCAGTGCCCAGAAAGGTCAGCAAATCTCAGATGAATTTCAGAGGGGAGCAATAAACGTCTTGGGAGACTGGAAGAAAAGATCAAAGGGATCAGAGGATGGCCATTAGGTTTTTTATTTGTTTTTAATTGAAGGATAACTCTTTACAGTATGGTGTTGGTGTCTGTCATACATCAACATGAATCAGCCATAGGTATACACATGTCCCCTGCCTCTTAAACCTCCCTTCACCTCTCACCCCATTCCACCCGTCTAGTTTGTCACAGAGCCCCACTTTCAGTTCCCTGAGTCATACAGCAAATTCCCCCTGGCTATCTATTTCACATATGTTAATGAATATGTCTCCGTTCTACTCTCCCCATTCGTCCCACCCTCTCCACCATCCCCGTCCCCATGTCCATAAGTCTGTTCTCTGTGTCTGCATCTCCACGGCTGCCCTGCAAGTAGGTTCTCAGTACCATCTTTCTAGATTCCATATACATGCATTAATATACGATATTTCTATTTCTAACTTACTTCACTCTGTGTAATAGGCTGTAGGTTCATCCATCTCATGAGCACTGACTCAAATGTGTTCCTTTTTATGACTGAGTAATATTCCATTGTGTATATGTACCACAGCTGCTTTATCCATTCATCTGTCAATGGACATCTAGGTTGCTTCCATGCCCTAGCTATTGTAAATAGTGCTGCAGTAAACATTGGGGTACATGTAACTTTTTTCAATTATGACTTTCTCAGGGTATATGCCTATGTGGGATTGTTGGGCCATATGATAGTTTTATTCCTAGTTTTAAAAGGCGTCTCCATACTGTCTTCCACAGTGGCTGTATCAATTTACATTCCTACCAACAGTGCAAGAAGGCTCCCTTTTCTCCACACCCTCTCCAGCATTTATCGTTTGTAGATTTTTTGATGATGTCCATTCTGTAAGCTCATTAGGTTTTAGGTATGTTGGCACTCAAGAATGAGAGAACTTTCCAGTTATAAGCACCCAAGGACCAGAAGAGGAAGGAACACATTTCAAATGGAATCTACCCAGTTGGAGACCAGAGAAGACTGTCCAAATCTCTGTATTCATCTTGGCTGTGGGGTCCTGGTAAGATCTTTTTCCCAAACTAGCTGTGAGAAGCAGCTTACAGTTCAGATCTCGTCATCTTTCTCTCAGTTTTAAACTTCCCTGCTCAAAGGAAACTCCAACACTTTGCTCTGCAAGCACCTGCCTGGGTTGGCATTCCACGAGCAGGTGCCACCTAGTTTAGCCTGACTGGGGACAGCAGGGCAGCCCCAACAGGTGGAAGAGCTGGCAAAGACCCTGCCTCGCTCATGTCTGGCTGACTGTGGGGGCAAGAGCTGACACAAAGGCAACTTTGTCCTTCTGCTCAGGCCACTGTCCAAATCCTACAGCTCTCCCAGCTTGTCCTTCTACAGAGAGACTGGAGAGGATGCCCTAGGCTTGGCTTCTGTTGAGTCGGGGTGCTGTGTGTCTTCCTTGTGAGGTCAACTGAGTCCAGTGAGCAGCTCCATCTGACTACTGACTTCCTCTCTCTGCTCCCCTAATCTGGCATCCAGTGGGCAACCTCGCTTCCCCCTAAACTGGGCAAGTATACTTGAGGTATCCCTGAGGGGTGGGGTTTGGACCCCCTGCCCACTAAACATCTACACTCTTTTTACTGATGGGAATCCAGGAGGAGAGATGGGGACCCAAAAAGGCAAGGAACCAATGGCAAGCATGCCTCTGGGGTCTCCACTGGAAAGAAGTCAAACTTAGAAGTTAAATGGAACAGTTGGGGCAGCAGGCCTAAGAGGCAACGCTATGTCTTCATTGTAGAGGACTGGCTCATGTGTGCCTGAGATTATTTAGACTTTCTCTTTTTAACTGGGATTGACTCTTGTGATTGCTGATGCAGGGAAAGATCAAGGACTCTGCCATTTCAGTCCTGGGTGCCTATGGGGCCAAGGACAAGACATGGCAGTCAGGAAGACCTCTCTGGCCAGGCCCCTGCCAGAACCACTTGACCTTATGACTGATGATGGCCTCTTCGGAAGGCTTCTTCAATTCCTGGACAATGCTCAAGTCTGAGTACTCCTACGTTCAAAGTCTAGTAGGCAGTAGCCTCTAAAATGTTCTCTAGGCACAGAGACAAACCTAGACAGTGTATTAAAAAGCCGAGACATCACTTTTCAGACAAAGGTCCATACTGTCAAAGCTCTGGTCTTTCCAGTAGTCATGAATGGATGTGAGAGTTGGACCATGAAGAACGCTGAGCACTGAAGAACTGATGCTTTCGAACTGTGGCACTGGAGAAGACTCTTGAGAGTCCCTTGGACCGAAAGGAGATCAAACTAGTCAATCCTAAAGGAAATCAACCCTGAATATTCATTGGAAGGACTGATGCTGAAGCTGAAGCTCCAGTACTTTGCCCACCTGAGTCAAAGAACAAACTCACTAGAAAAGACTCTTGCTTTTCAGACAGAGTCAGATTGAAAGCCAAAGGAGAATGGGACAGCAGAAGAAAAGATGGTTAGATAGCATCACTAACTCAATGGACATGCATTTGAGCAAACTCTGGGAGATAGTAGAGGACGGAGGAGTGTGGCCTACTGCAATCCATGGGGCCTGAAAGAGTCAAACACGGCTTAGCGACTAAACAACAGCTAGGCACAGAGGGCATGACTACGCCTATGCCCTGCAGCCTGTGGAGCGCCTGGCCCTAGGGGCTGCCATCTGCACTGTGGTCTACATGACTGGCACCCCCCAGTGCAGTGGGAGGCACCATTCGCTCAGCTGCGCAGCGTGGTACTGCCAGCCCCCTCCAGTGGCGCTCCCAGTCCAGAAAAGGAGGCGTGTTGAGTCCCAGTCTCCATTCTCTCCTCACCCTTCTGCTCAGTGCCCTGTGGACTCCCTCGCTACAGGGCTCCCTTCCCCAGTCTCCCTTCCCCTGTTCTGACCAGCCTTTAGCACAAGGACCAGGTCATTGCACAGGCAGGGTGGAGGGAAAACCTGAGCCCACCACACATTTGTGACCCCTGCCAGGCTGACAGTCGTGGGAATCTTCTCACCCCTCAGGGTGGCTTCTAGGCCTAGGAGAGGGTCAGCTGCGCAGTTTCCCAGGTGCTTCTGCCATTCAGCCCTCCCCCTGGGACACTCTATGGGTCCTGCTCTGTGAAGGACTGAGGGGTCAGAGGGTGGGATTGAGAAACACCTCTGCACCATCCCTGCCTTCTGGTGACCAGACCCTCTGTGCCCCTTTCTGCCCACTCCTGGGCCTGCCTCTCCTGCCGCTGCTTGCCTTTGGTCCCACAGAGAGGGAACTAACAGCCCTGCGTCCCTTTCCCCTTCCTGGCACCAAGGAATCTTCCTTCCCATGCTCTGAGTCAAAGCCCAGTCACCTTCGAATAGTAGAAGAGTGAGTCAGAGAGAGATGAGTGGGGTAGACAATGGTGTCCAGGGTAGCCTGGGGTTGTAGGCTACACAGAGCTGAGATAAGGCTTACCTTGCAATAATATGGTCACAGTTAGTGGGAAAGGGATATGTGTGTGTGTGTATATACATATATATATATGTATATATATATTTGTTATTGTTTTTCAGTGGCTCAGTCGTGTCTGACTCTGCGACTCCCATGGACTGCAGCACGCCAGGCTTCCCCGTCCTTCACCATCTCCTGGAATTTGCTCAAACTTATCTCCATTGAGTCAGTGATGCCATCCAACAATCTCATCCTCTGTCATCCCCTTCTCCTGCCTTCAATCTTTGCCAGCATCAGAGTCTTTCCCAATGAATCTGCTCTTCACATCCAGTGGCCCAAGTATTAGCACAACGTCCATCATGAAGTAGGCACTGGATAAAGAGTGCCGCTCTTTGTCTCATCATAATCTTGTCTTCGGGCTTCCTGGTGGTCCGGTGTCTGAGAATCTGCCTGCCGATGCAGGGGACACAATTCAGTCCCTGGTTGGGGAAGATCCCACATGCTGTGGGGCAGCTAAGCCCAGGAACCATAACTACTGAAGCCCTCGTGTGCCTGTGTTCCACAACCAGAGAAGTAGCCGCAGTGAGAAGACTACGCACCTCAGCTAGAGGATAGCCCCTGCTCTCCGCAGCTAGAGAAAACCCTGTTCACAACAACAAAGACCCAGTGCAGCCAGAAAAATATTAAAAAATAAATAAAATTTTTAAAAATGGGTTGTTTTAAGGAATAATAGTAATCTTGTCTTTTTCCAGGTCCAGTGACCTGCTGACCTTTGACCTCATGTCTATGATGCCAGTATTGAGCAAAATGTTGAGGACAGATGGAAGTGGGAAATCAGGGTGACTTCTCCAAAGGCGTCATCTCCTCTTCCTAATCTGTTCCCTCTCAGCATTTATGAGAAAGCGACGTGGAAGTAAAGCTCAGTGTTTTGAAATGCTGGGTTCTCTCTTTGTCCTAAATACTTTCAAATAAAGCCAGCCCCAGAAGCCACTTCGCAGAGCTAGAATTTGAAAACCAGGAGCCAGTGAGGGGAAAGTGACAACAGGCAGAGAGAGCACTAAACCCTCACGGGCGCAGCAGCTGCTCCCAGCAGTCCACCAGGCCCTGCCAGCGACCTACTGGGACAGTCCAACAGGGGTTTCGTCTGTCCAGCAGGAGCATGGCCTTCACTTAAGAAAAGCCAGTTATGAGAAATCCGAACTCGGGGAGCCAGAATGAGGACAAAGGGATTCACATTACATACAAATGGACTCTGCGAACGACTTCTGATGACACGCATGTGCTTTGGGAAAAGATGCACCCCTGGGTGTAGGGATGTAGGGTAAGCTCTGAGCTAGTCCCTTAAGAAGAAACCACTTGGACTTCCCTGCTGCACTTCCACTGCAGGGGTCATGGGTTCGACCCCTGGTCAGGGAGCTAAGGTCCCGCATACCCCGCAGTGCAGCCAAAACAAACAAACAGAAACCAGTCCCCTAGGAGACGCCAAGGGATGTGTTAGCTTCGAGCTTTGCCCAGATGGTTGATCCTCCCAAAATGTAGGACATTTTCCCAGGAAGAAATTTCACAGTTTCCACCATCCATAAGGATTTTTGTCTCTCTCTAGGAAGTCAGCAGAAACCCCAGAGAAAATTCCCAGCTGATCCCTTGAATCCTCCCTTCTCTTCCCGGTTCCTTGGTGCTCCTAGTGCTGGGAGAGTTTAAGGAGCCAGTCCCCTCCCACTCACCTCCTGGTTAGAAAAAAAGAATACGGTCATTATAGGTTCAAAGATCTTTGCACCCCAAGAGCAAAACAAAATTTTTGAAACAGTAGTTTTTCTTCAGAAATTTTATCCACAAGGGATAAAGAACAACCTCACTTCATGAGCTCAGGAGGTATAAATGTAGTCAGTGTCCTAGAAACTCAGTAAAGAGATGTGAGACAGGAAATAAAAAGGTGTGTCTATCTCTGTCATTCAGTAGGCATTGTGCATCTCAGTACTGATGTCCTGAGGCTTTGCAAGTCGGGATGAGTATCTGTTTAGGCTATTATTTCCGTGTGGGGAAAATGGATGAAAAGAACAATTCTGACTCCTTGCAGCCCCAGTCTTGTCTGCCAGCCGCCGAGACTGTTCATAGTCAGGCACCACTCAAAGTGAGTGCGCACACATTCTATGGCCCAGGAATCCTCCCTCAGACATATGTTCTAGCCATTCTCGCCAGGTTCTGAAGGGGACACATACCAGATGTCCGCTGGGTTTGGGTGTGGTGCCAGCAAAGTGGACAATAACGTCGAAGTGGGGGTCCAGAATGTGGTGGTAGCCCACCCCTAAGGACGCACAGCAGATAGCACAGTGGGCCAGATGCTGCTCATGGCAACATGGACGGATCCGCAAACCACAGAGCCGAGTGAAAGGACGGAAAACGAACTACAATATAATACCACCATGTGAGCAGATCAAAAATGCACATGCCCAAGAGGACTCATTTATCAGAATTGACTAAAAAACATTACGTAAACTGAAATGGTTACCTATGTGGGAAGGAACCTGAGAATGGGGAACAGAGATGAATATATAAATAAACCAGGACCACACAAAAACTTGTACATGAATGTTCGTAGCAGAATGATTCCTAATAACCAAAAAGTAGAAACAACCCAAATGTCCATGAACTGATGACTCTATCAGTTGGTATATCCATACCATGTGGTGATATTTGGCCATAGAGCACTGATTCAGGCTACAACATGGATGACCTTTGAACACATTAAGTGAAAGAAACCTGCGCAAAAGACCACAAAATGTGTGATTCCATTTTTATGAAATCTCCAGAATTAGCAAATCTAAAGAAACAGTGGATTAAATAACCTAGCACTGGGGAAGGGAGATTGAGGGCAAATGGGGAGTGACTGCTAATGGGTATAAGGTCTCTTTCTGGGTGATGAAAATGTTTTAAACTTATAGTGATGGTTGTACAACTCAGTGTATATATATATATATATAAAACAATTGTTGCACACTTTGAATGGGCAGAGGGGGAGGGCATGCTCACGTGGTTGCCAGTAACTTCTTCCTCTTTGTGCTTCTGGTTTCACAGGGAACTGGGTTCACCTACCTTAACCCTGCCCGCTGGCCATTTCCCTCAAACGTGCACATTTGCCTCTGGCCCTTCTGGCTCGATGGATGTTGATAGTGAAGGACAGGGAAACCTGGCGTGCTGCAGTCCATGGGGTCGCACAAAGTCAGACACAACTTAGCAACTTCTAAGTTGAAGTTACTAAGAACACAATGAACAATTTCTGATTCAAAAACCAGCACTGGCAAAGGCTCCCTGGGACTGACTCAAAGCTGACTTCAGGGCAGGCCTGACTAGCTGCATGCAGACCATGTCTGCCACTGCCCAAAGAGGGTCACAGCCAGCCTGTGTGTGTGTGTGGAGGGGAGGGGGAGAGGTGTCTCACAGTGGAAGTTGAAAGGGACCTGCACGGCCTTTTGTGTTCTCTTAACTAGATAAAGTTTATCACTAGTCAACAGCGTCACTCTAAGAAGACATATCTTCTGTTCCTGGTTTCGTCAGTTTTAGTTGGGTGACTTTAAAATGCTACTTAACGGAGAAGGAAATGGCAACCCACTCCAGTATTCTTGCCTGGAGAATTCCATGGACAGAGGAGCCTGGCAGGCTACAGTCCATGGGGTTACAAGAGTCAGACGCAACTTAAGAGACTAAACCACCAGAGAACGACTACCCTCAATTTGGCAGCAAGTGACAACTGTCCTTAAGATTTCTCTTTTTTTTCCCTGATAGGAAAAGAAAATACTTGGGAAAATGAAAGTAATAAATTTTCTATTCAAATGTAAAAAAAAAAAAAAAAAAAATAAAATGCTACTTAACTTTCTCTGAGCCTCAGTTTCTCTCTCTGGGAAATGGGCATAGAATTACCTACAGCGGTTTGGATAGTAGATGAAATAATATATGTGAAAACCCCTGGCACAGTACTTGAGAGACGTTTGCTGAATCTGCCTTCCAAAAATTGAACCTGCTCCAAAGAGACAACCACATACACTAACACATTCTTGAATCTGGCAAAATTGGTAGAAGGCTCCAAATCATGGGAAGTAAAGTCATAAGCTCAACTGAGAGTCTCTTATGTGCCAGACAGTACTGGGTGCTGGGGAGCAGAGATGGAAAGAACGGTTTTAGGAGTCAGATGTCTATACAAGCAACAGAAACCCAACTTAAGCCCAACTTTGGTAGGAGCCGAAAAGGGAATGCGGTGGCTCAGTAATGAGCTGAGCTGTTGGGACCCCTCTCCTGTTCCTCCTCCTCTTCCTCTGCTTCATTCTCTCTGGATGAGCTGAGAACAACCCCTATCCCTCCTAGCTTACTGCTGACCTGGGTGGGAGATGAGAGACTGTCAGCAGATCCCTGGTCTTGCTTCCTGTGGAAACAGAGGGTGCACGGCCAGTGCCGTAACCACAGCCATTGAATCGAAACTCCGAGAAGCCAGTTTCCTATTAGGAAAACACTCTTTTTTTCCCTTTTAAATAAAATTTATTATTTTCCTGAGGTATAGCCTGTTTATAGGAAAAAATCTCCACACGTTTAAGGCTTCTCTGCCCATTAAGAGACTGGTAGTGGCAGAAAAGGCAGCTTAAACCAACTGCATGGAACAATGATGGTAATTTATCGGCTCCCCCATAACCGAAAAGTTCTGGGATACAGTGGACATTTCTCAGGCCCTGTCCTTTCCCCCGCAGCTCTCTTGGCTCTGCCTCTGTGCGTGTCTGCTTTGTGTCAGGCCCGCTTCCTCCATGCGGGGTAGCCCTCATCATCAGCACTCAGAGCAAAGGCTGTCTTGTTCTCTTCTGGCAAGAGCAGTTTCCTGCTGTCGTGGCAGGAAAATCTGAAGGGGTGGCTCTGCCTGGACCACCACAGCCAAGGCAACGCCCAGGTCGACTCCTGAGACCATGATAGGCTGATGTCCTTCGATGAGCCAGAGTCCACCTGGAAAGTCACAACTCACAATGGGAGAGCGTGGAAGGACACGGAGAACATGCGACCGGTGCCTCCCACAAGGCCACAAATCTCACAGGTGAGGAAATGCAGCCAAGCCCACCCACGGTTCTACACCTACTCTGTGGCCAGATCTAAGGCCAGATATCAGTGGCTTTTGCCTACAGTTGGCTGCTTTTGAATCAGTAATGGAACGGAAGACCTTGATGGGTAACAAACACCCCATCACTAGGGAGATTCAAGCTGAGGCTGGATGGGATCATAGCTATAAAAGGAATTACTGCACTTATCTCCAAGGAAGGATCCCTGGGTTACTGGTGTTTTGTGGGAACAGCATGGGGATGAGACAATCCCAGGATGGGCTCATGGAAACAAGGCCCTCCAGCAGGGATGGGCCTGTCCTGTCCACTTCCTTGGATTTGTAACTTCCTGAGTGAGGCTCTGACTGGCCCCTGCCTTCCCCTCCTCCCTGCCCTGTTCCAGGCTCAGATGGACAACCTGGGGCTGGTAATTGCATTTAGTTCAGTTTCCTCCCTGGCCCTGCCCACCCGGTAATCTGATTTCCAAGGGCTGAGGGATGGCAGGGCCCAGGCTCAGGAAGAAGTCTGCTCCCTTGTGTTCGCTGGGCCTGTTAATTTGATAGAACTACTTGCTGAGCTTCCACAGAACCCTCATTAGGAACAAATTTCATCTGGTTCCCACAACCTTGGCCTGGGGAGCTCTCCAACTCTCAGCCCAGAAGGAAATTCAGCTTTCCAATTTATTACTAATTTCTGCATAAGGATATTGTCTTTATCATAATAATAGCAACCCAAGATTGAGCACCTACTGTGTGTTAGACACAGTACCAGGTGCTTTATACCTGATGACTCACTCGGTGTGCTGTTCCCCTGTGAATTCACAGGTGCTCCAGGCTAGGGCCCGTGGATAATGACCCCCTTTGTCACAGGATTCTCCCTCCATTTGAACGGATTTACTCTTGGGCCTGGGACCTTTGGCCAGATCAGAGTCGTGTGATGCTCAGTGTTTCTAGGGCAAGACGATTGTCCGAGTGGAGCAGGATCTGACCCAAGTCTCCTCTCCTGCCCAAGGGCTTCTGGTGTCTAACAGAGGCCAGCAGCCAGTCAGAACACCTATTGGAGCTCACCTTTGCCATCCTACCCCATCACCATAACAACCATCTGTGACTTCAAACCCCATTCTAAGGGTCAGGGTGGAAAGACAGACTCTGGGTCCTGGAGAGAAGCAGCTTTGCCATCTATCAGCTATGTAAACTTGTAAAGGTATCTCAACACTGAGGCAGGGAATCTTCATCTGGGAATGGTGAGAGCATAATCTACCTTAGAGGGCATCTGTGAGCACTGAATGAAGTAAAGGATAAGCAATCTCATCTCTGGTTTCACTGTGTGGGATGGGAATTATGAATCACCCTCAGCTCAAGTATTTTCCCAGAGCCTGAACCACCCCTGGGCTTTCACTTTGACTTCCTCTCTTAAGAGGGGGATGGAGAGCTTGCCGGATTGCTCATCACATGGACCTGTTATATTTTGCCTTTGGCCATATCACACAGCATGTGAGATTTTACTTCCAAGATCAGGGATCAAACCCATGTCCCATGCATTGAAAGTGCAGAGTCTTAACCACTGAACCACCAGGGAAGTCCCTCATCACACAGAAATTGTGTGAATCACCTGCTTGTTCTTTGCGGGTCTCTGTCCCCATGGAGCTCATGTTTTCATGACACTGATGACAGATAGGTAAATGAATATATATTTTCTTTTCTTTTTTTTTTTGGCTGTGCCATGTGTCTTGTGGGATCTTAGTTCCCCCACCAGGGATTGAACCTGGGCCCCCTGCGGTGGACCACTGGACCACCAAGGAACTCCTGTGAATGAATATATGAAGTATCACATTGTGACATATGTTCTGTCCGAGTAGACACTGGGGAAGCTACTGGCCCCCCGGCTAGAGTGCTGGTGTCCTGCCACCCTAGGGAGGTGACAAATAGCTTTCCATATACCACTCCACCCAGACGATAGGCACTGCCTTCCCCAGGCAGTCAGCCTGCTACCCGAGTAGTCTTTGCATTTGTGTTACTGGCTGCATTGCCCCTACCCCAAAGAAGCCTCTTCTCTCAGACTTTTTCCAAGGGGCAGACCTGGGCTCAGCCCCTGATTCTGCTGCCAGCTTTGTTGTGAGTATAAATTCTGGCAGCCTGGGAGACACCAACTCTCCCTCCCAAAGAACTCCATGTCTGGTTTCCCTGCCTCTTTCAAATCTATTCAGATGTCACCTCTCCCAGGAGGTCTTCCCTGACCACCTGTTCTAAACTAGCCAGCCTCACACATGACCGCCCCCCACCCCACTTTTCCCCCATCCTGACCGTCCATCTCCTTAGCCAAAACTAACAAGTGAGTTCAGCAAGGTCACATTATATGAAGTCAATATATAAAAATCAATTGTATTTCTAGTATTAATTTTTGAATTAACTTTTGTATAAGAAAGCATGAGGGAAGCGTTGAAGTTGGTTGGATATCAGGTTGTTCCAGCACCATTTGTTGAAAACACTGTTTCTACATAAAATAACCTTGGCACTTCTGTAAAACATCTGACTGTTTATATATGTATTGGCCTATTTCTGGCTCTATAATGTTCCATTGATCTATAATCTATAGCAATACCACACTGTCTTGATTATGTAGCTTTGTAATAAGTCCTGAGATCAGATAAAGTAAGTCTTCTAACTTTATTCTTTTCTTTAGCTTCACTTTGTTCTTACTTGTTGGCTGCACTGCACAGCTTGTAGGATCTTAGTTTTCTGACCGGGAATTAAACCCACGCTCTCAACAGTAAAATCACAGACTCCTAACCACTGGACCACCAGGGAACTCCCTGTTCTTCTTCTTCTTTTTTTTTTTTAATTTTTGGCTGCACTAATGCCACATATGAGATCTTATTTCCCAGGCCGGGGATTGAACCTGTGCCCCTTGGCAATAAAAGCACAGAGTCTCAATCACTGGACTGCCAGGGAAGTCCCTCCGTGTTCTTCAATTTTTATAAAATTGTTTTGGTTATTCTAAGTATTTTCTATTCCCACATACATTTTCTTTTTATTTAATTTTTTAAAACTTTTAGTTGAAGGATAATTGCTGTACAGTATTGCATTGGTTTCTACCAAACATCAACATGGACCAGCCATAGGTTCACCCACGTCCCCTCCCAGTTCTTAAATTCTTAACTGACGTAAAGTTGGTTTACAGTGTTGTGCATGTTTCTGGTATATAGCAAAATGATGCAGTCATTTGTCTATATTCTTTTTCATCATGATTTATTACAGGATATTGAATATAGGTCCCCGTGCTATACAATAGGGTAAACCTTATTGTTTACCTATTTTATATATAGATGTAGTCAGCTTTTTTTCAATTTCTTTGAAAAAAAAAATGAAAAAAGCCCACTGGCATCTTATTGGGATTTTGTAGAACAATTTGCTTTTCAAATATAGCTTCATTTGAGGAGAATTGATATCTTAACAATATTGAGGCTTTCAATCCATAAACATGGTGTATCTGTCCATTTAACATTCATTTAGTTGGGTCGGACTTCCCTGGTGGCTCAGACGGTAAAGTGTCTGCCTACAATGTGGGAGACCTGGGTTCAATCCCTGGGTCAGGAAGATCTCCTGGAGAAGGAAATGGCAACCCACTCCAGTATTCTTGCCTGGAAAATTCCTTGGACAGAGAAGCCTGGTAGTCTACAGTCCATAGGGTCGACTGAGCAACTTCACTTTCCTCACTTAAAATTTTCATAGGAATATTTTATAGTTTCCTATATAGAGTTCCTCATATATTTTGTTAAATTTATCCCTGAGATACTAAGTTTTTGTATTATTGTGAGTGGCATTTTATATATTTTTTATAACTATTTATTGCTAATATACAGAAATACATTTGATTTTTGTACATTGACTTTGCATCATGTGACCCTGATAGCTTTTTGTAGCCACCTTAGGACTTCCAAAGTAGACAATCATGTTGTCTTTGAATAAAGATAGTTTCCTTTTCAATCTATATGTCTTTTATTTGTTTTACTTTCCTTATTGCACTATCTAGGGCCTTCAGTACAATGTTGAAAACAAGGGCTAAGGTGGTCATTTTTGCCCTTTACCCAATCTTTGAGGGAAAGCATTCTGTCTTTCACCATTAAATATTATGTTAGCTGAAGATTATTCATAGATGTCCTTTATTAAGTTATGAAAGTTCTGTCTATTTCTTGTTTACTAAAAGGCTTTTGAATTTTGTCAAAAAACTTTGCAACTCTATTGAGATGATCATATAGTTGTTTTTTTTTTTTTAATTGTGCTGGTATGGTGAATTACGCTGATTAATTTTCAAATGGTAAACAAACCTTCCATTCCTGGGATAAACCTGATTTGGTCATACCTCATTTCCCTTTCTATCTGTTGCTAGATTTGATTTGCTAAAATTTTGTTAAGGGTCTATGTTCATTAGAGATTTATTTCTTTTCTTGCAATCTTATAATCAAATTTTTTTCTGATTTGGTATCAGAGTAGTGCTTGACTCAAAATATGAGTTGGGAAGTGTTCCTTTTTTATTTATTTTCATTTTCATTTTCTGTGTAGAATTGATACATTTTCTTCATTAAATATTAGGTAGGATTTACTACTGAAGCCATCTGGACCTGGAATTTTCTTTATGGAAAGATTTTTTTTTTAATCAATTTACTTAAGTTTTATTATATTGAGATGAATTCCACATAACATAAAATCACCATTGAAACCATTTTAAAGTGTATAATTCATTGGTTGTTTACTATACTGACAGCATTGTGCAACCACTTCCACTACTGAACTCCAGAATGTTTCCATCATATCAAAAAGAAACCCCACACCTCTCAATTCCCTCTTTCCCCATCCTCTATTAATCAGTAATCTACTTTCTGTTTGCATGGATTAGCCTATTCTGAACATTCATATAAATTAAATAGTACACTGTGTGGCCTTTATGTCTGGTTTCTTCATTTAGCATAAATATTTTCAAGGTGCGTCCACATGTATCATGTATCAGGACTTCATTCCCTTTTATTACTGAGTTATACTCCATTGTATGGACATACCAGTTTGTTTATCCAGTCATCAGTTAATGTAAACTTGGGGTATTTTCATTTTTTTTGGCTACTACAAATAATGCCGGTTCACACACACTATGTTTTGTGTGAACATATGTTTCAATTCTCTTGTGGAATTGCTAGGTCATATAGTAACTCTATGTTTTAACTTCTTGAGGAACTTCAAGGACTGTTTTCCAAAGTGGCCATACACACCATTTTACATTTGTACCAGCAATGTATGAGGCTTCTGAATTTTGCATATCCTTGCCAACACTCATTATTTTCCACTTTCTTTCTTTAAAACAAAAGTATTATAGTCATTCTAGTAGGTGTGAAGTGGTATCTCATTTTGGTTTTGAATTGCATTTCCCTAATGATTATTGACATCGGCCCATTTTTATATCCTTTTTGGAGTAATGTCTATTCAAATTTTTTGCCTATGTTTAAATTGGGTGGTTTGTCTTTTTATTGTTGAGTTTAAGAGTTCTTTCTGTATTCTGAATACTAGACTGTTATTAGATACATGATTTGTAAGTATATTAACCTATTCTGTGGGTTTTCATTTCACTTTTTGATGTTTTTTTTAATGCATAATAGTCAAATTTTTTTTCCCCTTTTTGGTTGCTTGTGGCCTTTTGGTGTCATAATTAAGAAACTACTATATAATTCAAGGTTATAAGCATTTACATCCAAGATTTTTATAGTTTTATATTTAGATCCTTGACCCTTTTTGAGTTAATTTTTAAATAAGGTGTGAGGTAGGGGTCCAACTTCATTCTTTTACATGTGGATGTCCAGTTCTCCAAGCACCATTTGTTGTAAAGACAATTTTTTTTACTGAATGGCTTGATAATCTTACAGAAAACCAGTGGACCATGGATATATGACTTTATTTCTGGACTCTCTCTGGCCCATGTGACTGTGGTTAAGTGAGGAAAGAGTGATGGGAGATGAGGTCAGAGGAGTCAAGACCTGGAATGTTTAGGGTCTTACAGGCTGTAGAAAGGACTTTGGCTTTTGATCTGAGATAGAGCCACTAGAGCATTTTGTTCAAAGGAATGAAATGATCTGACTAACATTTTAGCAGAATCATCCTGTGTGTGCTACTGTATAGACAATAAGCAGAGGGCAAGGCCTGAAATAGGAAGACCAGCTGGGAGGCTGTAATAATAATCCTGGCCAGAGAAGCAGATCAAGTGTGAAAGCAAAGTACATGGCCAGTAGATGCCTAATGCATGGACTCTGTCAGGACTGGAGGACTGGGTTAGTTTCCGGGAGCAGAAACCCATCACCTAGTTGGTTGTGTGTGTGTGTGTGTGTGTGTGTTAGTTGCTCAGTTGTTTTTGTGACCCCATGCCAGGCTCCTCTGTCCATGGGATTTCCCAGGCAAGAATACTGGAATGGGTAGCCACTCCCTTCTCCAGGAGATCTTCCCAACCCAGGGATCGAACCCAGGTCTCCCACTTTGCAGGCAGATTCTTTACCACCTGAGCCATCAGGGAAGCCCTAATTGGTTGTAGGTGGTAGTTAATAGGATGGAAGGGAATCTGGATTCAGGAACCAGCAAATCATTGGATGACCGCCTTCATAGATCCCAGTGGTCCATCGTCTCTCACCTTCTCTCTCAGTGGACCAGCTTTCTCTGCTTCATCAGCACTGGGTTGGAGAGGAGCTGTCCTTCCCCAGTGTCCAAGGATGGTACCCCTGCCCCCTTTAACTGGCCTAACTCACTTCATTAGACAAAAGCGGCTCCTGACAGTTCTAAGTCTCAGCCTCTCAAAAGGCCCTCTGTCTAGTGCTATTATTAATAATGATACAAACATTTTGCATTCATGTCCATGCTTCACAGTGTTTAAAGCCAGAAGACAGCATATTCTAGGAGGGCAGAAAGCATTATGGTTAAGATGTGATTCTGGAGCCCAGTGGCAAGAGCTGGAATCCCAGTGTGCCATCACTTACTAGTTCTGGGACCTTCATAAGGTTGCTTGACCTCATTTACAAAAGCCATTTAATGCGATTATTTGAATAGTTAATCCATGCATATGTATAATATTCAAAAGGCATAAGAGAATATAAAGTAAAAATAATCATTCTCCTACCCCTCTCTCATAAGCCATCAGTGCCCACAATGATCAATTTCCTACTTAATCCTGAGAGCCTCGATTTCCTCTTCTGTACAGTGGAACAGTGACACTTGCCCAGCCTCCCACTCAAAGTTTTCACAGAGAGCAAATTAAATAACCTGTGCAGAAATGCTTCATTAGCAAGCTTTCAGCCTATACCAATAGAAGACAGTTAATGGAAGCCAGGGGCATAGCTCAGAGCTTCAGAATGGCTAGAGCATGTTATGCCTTTAAATAACCATAGTGCAATGAACAGAACTTGGATTTTGATGTCACTACCCAGGGACTATGTGACCCAGGCAAGTGATTTAATCTCTAAATCTCAGTTTACTCAGCCATAGATTTGGTTAATAATTTTACCTCGAAGGCGGCAGTTTTGGCCTTAGGACCTGTGACTTCCAGGAAAACAATAGTATGAACACAGAGTATGAAAGATCACAAAGAGTTTGTATTTGTTTGGTTTATAGCTGTTTATTTAGATATCCATATATTTACCAAATTATTTATGAATATATTTATTTACTCATAGATTTACCATATTAAACATTAAAACTGAGAAATGAAAACATCTTTTTTCATTTAAAAATAGTGATAGCCATGTTGTACACCTGAAACTGATATAATATAAATCAACCATACCTCAAAAATAAACTAAAATAAAAATTTTACAATCCAATCCAGGACTTCCCTGGTGGTCCAAGGAGAAAGAATCCACCTGCCAATGCAGGGAACATGAGTTTGATCCCTGGTCCAGGAAGAGTCCACATGCCAAGAGACAGCTAAACCCGTGTACCAGAACTACCAAACGCATGTGCCCTAGGGCCCGTGCTCTGCAACAGAAGCCACCAGCAATGAGGGGCCCACTCACCACAACTAGAGAAAGCCTGCTCGCAGGAACAGAGACACAGTGCAGCCAAAAAATAAATCAAATTTAAAAAACGATCCAGTCCGTTATATGTGAACATTATTTTCAATTTTTCAAAGTTACTTGAACTTTCCAAAACAAAAAAATTTACTGAGAAAAACTATCCAATAATCTTTTCATAGTCTGTCATATTAAAAATCCATGGGTCTATCTTATACTTTAAGTGAATCTTTTTTTTCCTATGCATGATTTTATAATTTTGTGCATTAGTCATTTAGAGAGTATTTTTTATTGAATATCCAAATCTTCCAAAAGTTGACAAATTTTTTTATCAACCTAGAAAAACCACATGGCTAACAACATCCCTGAATTTATCAGAGAAGTCTTTCAGCATGAGAAGCTGTCTCGATCATAGTGGTAGATACAAGTTTAACAAAATTCTTCTATACTGTTGTTTTCCTTGAAGTTGCAGGCTCGTTTTTGTCTATTTTCAACAAAACGTGTGCCAAACGTTCAAATATGAATAACCGTGGTTTATCTCTCAGGCATTCTTTTGAATAAAAATGATGTTCCATGTAAAAGGTAGGTAATATAGCTCACAGCTCAGTCATATGAGTACTTTTCCCTGAGACAATGGTTGTACTTGGAAGGCAGTAGAGGTGCTTTCTGTGTGTTTCTCATTTTGTCACACAGAAGAGTAAAAAGACATGTACTCGGGGAGATTTAATAAGATTAATACTGTTTACTGTTTCATCAAGGACATTCTTTAGAGAATACTGACATCTCTTCTCCACAGCTGTGTGGTGGCGAAGAAAACAATGACCATTAGTACAGTTTGGTGCCACTGCCTTGATTTATGCTAAGGCATCAACAGTCTTGTTCACCATAGCTTTTGTGCCGTAAGCGCACAGTAAAAAAAAAAAAAAAAAAGGCAAATAATATCTTAGTATTATAATGAAAATACTCTAAACCTTATAGGATCCCTTGAAAGAGTCTTAGGACCCCCAGAGGCCAGCAAAATACACTTTTAGAATCACTGCTAAAGAATTGTTGTTAGGATTAGATAAAACAATGTATGTAAAGCAGTTGCTATGGGGCCTGACACACTCTAAGTGCTTAAATGCTAGCAATTCTATTTACTATTCAAAATGACTTCACGTATTTTATCTCACAATGACTTCTCTGTACCCACCACCTCTAGCCAAGGCTGCCTTCGCAGTATGAGCCTCACTGGATTATACTTCTCTCTGCCTTTAGTCACTAAGTCGTGTCCAAATCTTGCAGCCTTATAGATTGTAGCCTGCCAGGCTCCTCTATCCATGGGATTCTCCAGGAAACAATTCTGGAGTGAGTTGCCATTTCCTTCTCCAGGGGATCTTCCCAACCCAGGGATTGAATCTAGGTCTCCTGCATTGCAGGCAGATTCTTTACCAACTGAGCTACTTACCTGTGAGCTTTTCAAGGGTGTTTATCTCTAACCCTGTCTAGTGTTCAGTTCACTTAAATGAATAAAGCTACTCAGTGATTACGCCAGTTTCCATTTTATAGATGAAAAATGCTGAGTGACTGAGATGGAATGACTTTTCGCTAGTGACTGAACCTGTCCTGGCAAGGTTGATGCTGAGGGTCAGAGGAGAGAGTTACACAGCAAAGAGGGGAACCACTGGAGGGTAAAGGGTAAAGGAAAGGCCGAGGAAACCTTTGCCACGTGCAAAGATGTGCAAAGATCGCAAACAGACTTCCCCAAGGTCCAGCCTACCCACTGCTCCCTGCATGGTGCTTTAAATTTTAAATCCCTGAGGAAAATGATAAGCATACAAATAGAGAAAGAGAAAATCCCCAACCTTTAGAAAACACTTGAAAAGATGTTTACTCTCATGAGTAATCAGAAAAATGCAAGCTAAAACAATAATGAGATTTCCCTTTACACCTCATAAACTGGCAAAATTAGAAAGCTGAGCGATGCCCAGCATCATATCCAATATGCGTAGCCAGGAACTCCTATGAACTTCAGGTGAGCCTGTCGGCTGATGCTACTGTTCTGAAGCATAACCACATGGTGTCGAGTTAAATGAGGTGCAGACCTACCTAGGACCTGCTCCTGGGCAAGTAGCCTATATAAATCCTCAAACTGCTGCATAAGTTTGTATAACACTGTATGAAGCAGTTCAGCATAGTAATGTTTAACGATAATGGAGAACTGGGAGCACTGAAGGTCTGTTTCAATGGAATAAGTTGGTAGACTGTGGTTTACACCATAGATGATTGTATCAATTGGGTCCCTACAGGAAGCAGATGCAGGCTTCAAAAGGGGTGACTCAAGATGGTCTTCGGTCAAGGTATGGGCATGGTTCAAGGAACCCAGTAAGGAATGAATGGGAAAGCCCCAGTCTCTAGCAAGAGGGGCAAGTGGAAAGAACAACCTGAATCAACCAGAAGTGGAGCCCTAAGGGAGGGCCACCTGGCAAAAGCTCTGGCTTACGTGGAGGATTGCAGCTAGTGGCAAACTGGACTTGCAAGAAAGGAGTCAGGCAGCAAACACCCTACCTCTTCCTGCCCTCTGATCTCTTGACAGTGCCCCCTGTTGGCCAATCCAATGGAAATTTGGAGAGTAAGGGCGCACAGAGCAGGAAGGAGGAAGGTGAAGGGGCAAACACAGAATATCAATCAGACATAAAATGCAGTAGTTGCAAATAGTGAACTAAATGTACATACAGCAACATAGATAGATCTTAAAATAGAAGATGGAGAATAAAACCTCAGAAACCAAATGAGATCCATAATACCATGACATTTCAGTTCAGTTCAGTTCAGTCGCTCAGTCATGTCCGACTCTTTGCGACCCCATGAATCACAGCACGCCAGGCCTCCCTGTCCATCACCATCTCCCGGAGTTCACTCAGACTCATGTCCATCGAGTCAGTGATGCCATCCAGCCATCTCATCCTCAGTCGTCCCCTTCTCCTCCTGCCCCCAATCCCTCCCAGCATCAGAGTCTTTTCCAATGAGTCAACTCTTCTCATGAGGTGGC
>SJYQ01001373.1:161187-204783 GCA_006410935.1 Redunca redunca
ACTCCTTGGAAGAAAAGTTATGATCAACCTAGATAGCATATTCAAAAGCAGAGACATTACTTTGCTGACTAAGGTCCGTCTAGTCAAGGCTATGGTTTTTCCTGTGGTCATGTATGGATGTGAGAGTTGGACTGTGAAGAAGGCTGAGTGCCGAAGAATTGATGCTTTTGACCTGTGGTGTTGGAGGAGACTCTTGAGGGTCCCTTGGACTGCAAGGAGATCCAACCAGTCCATTCTGAAGGAGATCAGCCCTGGGATTTCTTTGGAAGGAATGATGCTGAAGCTGAAACTCCAGGACTGTGGCCACCTCATGCGAAGAGTTGACTCATTGGCAAAGACTCTGATGCTGGGAGGGATTGGGGGCAGGAGGAGAAGGGGACGACCGAGGATGAGATGGCTGGATGGCATCACTGACTCGATGGACATGAGTCTGAGTGAACTCCAGGTTGTGGTGATAGACAGGGAGGCCTGGTCTGCTGCGATTCATGGGGCTGCAAATAGTCGGAGATGACTGAGCGACTGAACTGAAATGAACTGATTAAGTACATTTTTCCCCAACAAACCTCTCAAAGCTGAGATTTCCAGAGAAAATCAGCTGTTCAGGGGATCACTCGTAATAGGTGGTCAGACAATCCTTGGACAAGACAGGACTTGACCTAATTCATATTCAGGCCTCAGGACTCAGGTTAAAACCCAAGGCTAGGGCTGTTCTGATGGGAAGGGCTGACCTTTGTACTCTGAGGCAATCAGAAAGTCAAGCCCACAGAACCTGTCTGCCACCCTAGGCCAGAGTTAGAGTCTGACGAGGGGTGAGAGCTGAATTACAGGGAAACCATCAGGGTAGAGGGCTTCCCTTGTGGCTCAGCTGGTAAAGAATCCACCTGCAGTGTGGGAGACCTGGGTTCTATCCCTGGGTTGGGAAGATCCCCTGGAGAAGGGAAAGGCTACGCACTCCAGTATTCTGGCCTAGAGAATTCCATGAACAGTCCATGGGGTCGCAAAGAGTCGGACACGACTGAGCAACTTTCACGCATCACATCATGGTAGAACCTTTGCCTTAATAGACATGATTAATAAATAATCTCTCTGAGCTCCCAAGATACGCCAAGCGTTTGACATACTTTGTCTTGCCAAGTTCTCCCAACAGCCCTCTGAATTAGGTACTAATGTTTCGAGAGACAGTATCTTCATTCATTTAAGACTTTTTTTTCCCCCTTCAGTTCAGTTCAGTTGCTCAGTCATGTCCAACTCTTTGCAACCCCATGAATCGCAGCACGCCAGGCCTCCCTGTCTATCACCACAACCCGGAGTTCACTCAGACTCATGTCCATCGAGTCAGCGATGCCATCCAGCCATCTCATCCTCTGTCGTCCCCTTCTCCTCCTGCCCCCAAGCCCTCCCAGCATCAGAGATATGCCAATGAATCAACTCTTCGCATGAGGTGGCCAAAGTACTGGAGTTTCAGCTGCAGCATCATTCCTTCCAAAGAAATCCTAGGGCTGATCTCCTTCAGAATGGACTGGTTGGATCTCCTTGCAGTCCAAGGGACTCTCAAGAGTCTCCTCCAACACCACAGTTCAAAAGCATCNGCAGTCCAAGGGACTCTCAAGAGTCTTCTCCAACACCACAGTTCAAAAGCATCAATTCTTCGGCACTCAGCTTTCTTCACAGTCCAACTCTCACAACCATACATACCACTGGAAAAACCATAACCTTGACTAGATGGACCTTAGTCAGCAAAGTAATGTCTCTGCTTTTGAATATACTATCTATGTTGGTCATAACTTTTCTTCCAAGGAGTTGCTGCTAAGTCACTTCAGTCATGTCCGACTCTGTGCGACCCCATAGATGGCAGCCCACCAGGCTCCCCCGTCCCTGGGATTCTCCAGGCAAGAACACTGAAGAACTCCTTCTCCAAGGAGTAAGCGTCTTTTAATTTCATGGCTGCAATCACCATCTGCAGTGATTTTGGAGCCCCCAAAAATAAAGTCTGACACTTTTTCCCCATCTATCTCCCATGAAGTGATGGGACCAGATGCCATGATCTTCATTTTCTGAATGTTGAGCTTTAAGCCAACTTTTTCACTCTCCTCTTTCACTTTCATCAAGAGGCTTTTTAGTTCCTCTTCACTTTCTGCCATAAGGGTGGTGTCATCTGCATATCTGAGGTGACTGAAATTTCTCCCGGCAACCTTGATTCCAGCTTGTGTTTCTTCCAGTCCAGCGTTTCTCATGATGTACTCTGCATAGAAGTTAAATAAGCAGGGTGACAATATACAGCCTTGACATACTCCTTTTCCTGTTTGTAACCAGTCTGTTGTTCCATGTCCAGTTCTAACTGTTGCTTCCTGACCTGCACACAGATTTCTCAAGAGGCAGGTCAGGTGGTCTGGTATTCCCATCTCTTTCAGAATTTTCCACAGTTTCTTGTGATCCACACAGTCAAAGGCTTTGGCATAGTCAATAAAGCAGAAATAGATGTTTTTCTGGAACTCTCTTGCTTCTTCCATGATCCAGCGGATGTTGGTAATTCGATCTCTGGTTCCTCTGCCTTTTCTAAAACCAGCTTGAACATCAGGAAGTTCTCGGTTCACGGTTGCTGAAGCCTGGCTTGGAGAATTTTGAGCATTACTTTACTAGCGTGTGAGATGAGTGCAATTGTGCAGTAGTTTGAGCATTCTTTGGCATTGCCTTTCTTTGGGATTGGAATGAAAACTGACCTTTTCCAGTCCTGTGGCCACTGCTGAGTTTTCCAAATTTGCTGGCATATTGAGTGCAGCACTTTCACAGCATCAGGATTTTTTCAGGATTTGAAACAGCTCAACTGGAATTCCATCACCTCCACTAGCTTTGTTCGTAGTGCCACTTTCTAAGGCCCACTTGACTTCACATTCCAGGATGTCTGGCTCTAGGTGAGTGATCACACCATCGTGATTATCCGGGTCGTGAAGCTCTTTTTTGTACAGTTCTTCTGTGTATTCTTGGGGGCTTCCCTGGTGGTGCAGAGGTTAAAGCGTCTGCCTGCAATGTGGGAGACCTGGGTTCGGTCCCTGGGTCAGGAAGATCCCCTGGGGAAGGAAATGGCAACCCACTCCAGTATTCTTGCCTGGAGAATCCCATGGATGGAGGAGCTTGGTGGGCTACAGTCCACGGGTCGCAAAGAGTCGGACATGACTGAGTGACTTCACTTCACTTTCTGTGTATTCTTGCCACCTCTTCTTAATATCTTCTGCTTCTGTTAGGTCCATACCATTTCTGTCCTTTATCGAGCCCATTTTGCATGAAATGTTCCCTTGGTATCTCTATTTTCTTGAAGAGAGCTCTAGTTTTTCCCATTCTGTTCTTTTCCTCTATTTCTTTGCATTGATTGCTGAGGAAGGCTTTCTTATCTCTTCTTGCTATTCTTTGGAACTCTGCATTCAGATGCTTATATCTTTCCTTTTCTCCTTTGCTTTTCGCCTCTCTTCTTTTCACAGCTATTTGTAAGGCCTCCCCAGACAGCCATTTTACTTCTTTGCATTTCTTTTCCATGGGGATGGTCTTGATTCCTGTCTCCTGTACAATGTCACGAATCTCATTCCATAGTTCATCAGGGACTCTATCTATCAGATCTAGGCCCTTAAATCTATTTCTCACTTCCACTGTATAATCATAAGGGATTTGGTTGAGGTCATACCTGAATGGTCTAGCGGTTTTCCCTACGTTCTTCAATTTGATAATAGATAATCATTAATTGATTTTTGCATTTTAATTAACCAAAGGCATTCAACTGTCAGGGCTTCCAATCAGCATGATAGAGTGAGATAATTTTAGCCCAAAGCAAAGAAACATAATATTGATATTTTAATCAGACTGTGCCGCTTTTCCTGGGTGAAAGCATTGAGGACACTCTCCTCCCATTTCTAACCCAGGAATTTGAAGATTCCAAATGAGGAAGTCTTGCCCCATTGGAGCCCACCCACAGCAGCAGTGCCTTGCAAATCAGAACCAAAGAGGATAGGCAGGGACTTGTAAGAGGGCACTCAAGGGCAACCTTTTAAGCATTATAATATCAAAAAAATAGGTGACCATGGTGAGACTCAAGAGGGGAACTGACAAGGCTTACAGTACAATTTATGTAGCCCCAGAAAAGTAATTACATATGTGATGTGGGTTAGGGGTGGGTTCCACCTTCTTGGGCATATTGGAAAGTGTACTCAATCAACAAGGGCAACTTTGAGCTATGGACTAAAAATAGTAAGCTATATTAAGTGCCTATTACATATCAGCCTATTTAACTTAGTGGCATTCGTCAAAACCTCACTGTAAGCTTGAAAGCATCCTCTACTTTACAAATGAGGAAACTGAGTCAGCAGGATCTTGAGGAACTTGCCCAAGGTCATGTAGCTGGTAGGTCAAGAGTCAAATTGGTTTGAATCTCATGCCAAGTCTCTGCCTCCCCTGTGCATAAGGAATGAGTTTCAAGCACTGGTTCCCAACTTTAGCAACTTGCTGGAATTTCACAAAGTTCCCCAGGAGATTCTAACATGCAACCGAGGCTGAGCTCCGCTGGCTTCCTGGGTACCATGTTTTCTGGGTCATTGGCTGTAAAAGTCACCTGCCTGACCCTCCCAGAACTAAGAAAGGCAAGAGAAGTCCAGGTCAAGAGCCTAAGCTCAGAGTCAGGGCTGGCCCAGAGCCTAAATGGGCAATAGGCACCACCAATAATAAGATGATGACAAGAACAACAGCAATGGTTAGAACAAAATTTTGATAATTTATTGTGCTGTTCCAGTCTCTCTATATGCTTTATCTCAGAGCAATGCTCCTCATAGAAATGAAGTAGGCACAATAGTGAATTTCTCCATTTTATACATGAGGATGCAAAATTCCCTGGCGGTCCAGTGGTAGGTCCATGCTCTCACTGCCAAGGACCTAGCAATCCTTGGTCCAGGAACTAAAATCTCACAAGCCGCAAGGGGCAGCCCAAAAATAAAATATATAACTAGATGAGGATGCTAAGACACAGACAGGCTGAGTCCAGGCTCATTCAGCTAATCTGGGTTGTGCTGTTGACTCCTGGCTTCTCTGTTTTTGTGTTGTTCAGTCACCAAGTCATGTCTGACTCTTTGAGACCCCAGGCTCCCCTGAGGTCTCCCTGGTGGCTCAGATAGTAAACAATCTGCCTGCAATGCAGGAGACCTTGGGTTCAATCCCTGGGTCGGGAAGATGCCCTGGAGAAGGGAGTACTACCTACTCTAGTATTCTTGCCTGGAGAATTCCATGAACAGAGAAGCCTGGTGGGCTATAGTCCCATGGGGTTCAAGAATTTGGACACGACTTAGCAACAGAACAACAGGCTCCTTTGTCCTTCACCATCTCCCGGACTTTGCTTAGATTCATGTCCATTGAGTCCATGTTGCTATCTAACTATCTTATGCTCTGCCGCCCGCTTCTCCTCCTGCCCTCAGTCTTTCCCATCATCAAGGTTTTTTCCAATGTCAGCTCTTCACATCAGGTGGCCAAAGTATTGGAGCTCCAGCTTCAGCATCAGTCCTTCCAATGAATACGCAGGGTTGATTTTCTTTACAATTGACTGGTTGGATCTCCTTGCAGTCCAAGGGACTCTCAAGAGTCTTCTCCAGCACCACAGTTTGAAAGCATCAGTTGTTCGGCACTCAGCCTTCTTTATGATCCAACCCTCACATCCATATGACTACTGGAAAAACCATAGCTTTGACTATATGGACCTTTGTTGGCAAAGTGAAGTCTCTGCTTTTTAATATGCTATCTAGGTTTGTCATAGCTTTTCTTCCAAGGAGCAAGTATCTTTTAATTTCATGGCTAAAGTCACCATCTGCAGTGATTTTGGAACCCAAGAAAAGAAAATCTGTCACTGCTTCTACTTTTTCCCCATCTATTTGCCATGAAGTGATGGGGCAGGATGCCAAGATCTTAGTTTTTTAAATGGTGAGTTTTAAGCCAGCTTTTTCACTTTCCTCTTTCACCCTTATCAAGAGGTTCTTTAGTTCCTCTTCACTTTATGCCTTTAGAGTGGTATCATCTGCACATCTGAGGTTATTGACATTTCTCCCAGCAATCCTGATTCCAGCTTGTGATTCATCTAGCCTGGCATATCACATGATGTGCTCTGCATAGAAGTTAAATAAGCAGGTGACAGTATACAGGCTTGACATACTACTTCCCCAATTTTGAACCAGTTGGTTTTTCCATGTCCAGTTCTAACTGTTGTTTCTTGACCTGCATGTATGTTTCTTAGGAGATAGATAAGGTGATCTGGTATTCCCATCTCTTTAAGAGTTGTCCACAGTTTGTTAGGATCCACACTGTCAAAGCCTCTCTATACCACCCCTCCAATAAGGGCCCACCTTCAACTGCGAGTCCCCAAGTCCCCTCAGAACTCCTGCATCACCGACAGCTCTCTGGTGCCTGATGTGGTGGGTTTGCTCTGCACTGGGGACGTGCAATAAAGTGCATAGGGGGGATCCTATCCCCTACCCCCATCAGGTCTCAGAGTCTGGTAGGGGAGGTAAAGCCAGAGCACCCAGGCTCTTAGAGCAGGTAGAGAGAGCAAGGATCTTAGGTGGACGGGAGGGCACATGGACCCAGAGAATTTGTTGGGGTGGGGAGTTCTCCCCCTCAACCCCCAGCCGATGGAGGGATTCTAATTCTTGGGTAGCAAGTATCCAAGGCCTCCCGAGCCCTCAAAGGGCTCCCTGGGCCCTGTTTCTGCCCCTATATAGCTCTTAGATGGAGACAGTATAGTACTTAAGATTTGGGTTCAAGGCCACACACTCCAGCTCTGTGGGCCTCACTTCCTTACCTGTAACAAGCCTTACTGGTAGGTTTGCCAGGAAGGCTGAACCAGCCTGACACAGCCAGCTCCAGAGCTGACCTGGTTCTGGGTGATGCCCCTCATCAGCAGCCACTTCCTGCCCTTCATCACCAGAGCCCAGCATGAGGTGGAGGGAGGTGAGAGAGGAGGGGTTATTGGAAGAGGTGAGTGTTTTGCTCGGAAGGAAGAATTTTTTTTTTAATTGAAGCATAATTGCTTTACAGAATTTTGTTGTTTTCTGTCAAACCTCAACATAATCAGCCATAGGTATACATATATCCCCTCCCTTTTGAACCTCCCTCTCATCACCTTCCCCATCCCATCTCTCTATGTCGATACAGAGCCCCTGTTTGAGTTTCCTGAGCCATACAGCAAATTCCCATTGGCTGTCTATTTTACATATGGTAATGTAAGTTTCCATGTTACTCTTTCCATACATCTCACTCTCTCCTTCCCTCTCCCCATGTCTGTTAAGTCTATTCTCTATGTCTGTTTCTCCATTGCTGCCCTGTAAATAAATTCTTCAGTACCATTTTTCTAGATTCCATATATATGTGTTAGAATACGATATTTATCTTTCTCTTTCTGACTCACTTCACTCTGTGTTATAGGTTCTAGGTTCATCCACCTCATCAGAACGGACTCAAATGCATTCCTTTTTATGGCTGAGTAATATTCCACTGTTATATGGGGTCGCACAGAGTCGGACATGAGTGAAGTGTATATGTACCACAACTTCTTAATCCATTCATCTGTCATTGGGCATCTAGGTTGCTTCCATGTGGTAGCTATTGTAAATAGTGCTGCAGTGAACAATTGGATACATGTGTCTTTTTCAATTTTTGTTTCCTCAGGGTATATGCCTAGGAGTGGGATTGCTGTGTCATATGGTGGTTTTTTCCTAGTTTTTAAAGGAATCTCCATACTGTCTCCCATAGTGGCTGTATCAATTTACATTCCCACCAACAGTGCAAGAGCACTCCCTTCCTCCACACCGTCTCCAGCATTTACTGCTTGTAGACCTTTTGATGATGGCCATTCTGACCCGTGTGAGGTGATACCAAATGGCAACCGCTCCAGTACTCTTGCCTGGAAAATTTCATGGATGGAGGAGCCTGGTAGGCTACAGTCCATGGGGTCACAGAGTTGGACACAACTGAGCGACTTCACTCAATAAGGAGCGATGTTGCACATCTTTTTGTGTGTTTGTTAGCCATCTGTATGTCTTCTTTGGGGAAATGTCTGTTTAGGTCTTTTTCCCACTTTTGGATTGGGTTGTTTGCTTTTCTGGCATTGAGTTGTATGAGCTGTTTGTATATTTTGGAAATTAATCCTTTGTCAATTGTTTCATTTGCTATTATTTTCTCCCATTCTGAGGGTTGTCTTTTCACCTTGCTTATAGTTTCCTTTGCTGTTCAAAAGCTTTTAAGTTTAATCAGGTCCCACTTGTTTACTTTTGTTTTTATTTCCATTACTCTAGGAGGTGGGTCATACAGGATCTTGCTTTGATTTATGTCATCGAGTGTTCTGCCTATGTTTTCCTCTAAGAGTTTTATAGTTTCTGATATTACATTTAGGTCTTTAATCCATTTTGAGTTTATCTTTGTGTATGGCATTCTTATTTCATTCTTTTACATGTAGCTGTCCAGTTTTCCCAGCACCATTTATTGAAGAGGCTGTCTTTGCCCCATTGTATATTCTTGCCTTCTTTGTCAAAAATAAGGTACCCATAGGTGCATGGTTGATTTCTGGGCTTTCTTTCTTGTTCCATTGGTCTATATTTTGGTTTTTGTGCCAGTACCGTACCGTCTTGATGACTGAAGCTTTGTAGTATAATCTGAAGCCAGGAAGGTTGATTACTCCAGCTCCATTCTTCTTTCTCAAGAGTGCTTTGGCTATTCAGGGTCTTTTGTGTTTCCATATGAATTATGAAATTTTTTGTTCTAGTTCTGTGAAAAATGCCACTGGTAATTTGATAGGGATCACATTGAATCTGTAGATTGTATTTGGCACTATAGTCATTTTCACAATATTGATTTTTCTATCCAGGAACTGGAATACATCTCCATCTGTTTATGTTATCTTTGATTTGTTTATTAGTGTTTTATAATTTTCTGTGTACAGTTTTCTTGTCTCCTTAGGAAAGTTTATTCTTAGACATTTAATTCTCTTTGTTGTAATGGTGAATGGGATGGATTCCTTAATTTTTCTTTCTGATTTTTTATTGTTAGTACATAGAAATGCAAGTGATTTACATGTATTGATTTTGTATCCTGCCACTTTGCTAAATTCACTGATTAGCTCTAGTAATTTTCTGATACTATCTTTAAGGTTTTCTGTGTACAGTATCACGTCCTCTGTGAACAGTGAGAGCTTTACTTCTTTTCTGATCTGGATTCCTTCTATTTCTTTTTCTTCTCTGATTGCTGTAGCTAGGACTTCCAGAACTATGTTGAATAGTAGTGGCCAAAGAGGACACCCTTGTCTTGTTCCTGATCTTAGGCGGAATGTTTTCAGTTTTTCACCATTGAGAATAATGTCTGCTGTAGGCTTACCATATATAGCCTTTACTATGCTGAAGTAGGTTCCTTCTATGCCCATTTTTTGAAGCGTTTTAATCATAAATGGGTGCTGAATTTTGTCAAAGTCTTTTCCTGCCTCTATTGAGATTATCATATGGTTTTTATCTTTCAATCTGTTAATGTGGTGTATCACATTGATTGATTTTGCATATATTGAAGAATCCTTGCATTCCTGGGATAAACCCGACTTGATCATGGTGTATAAACTTTTTGATGTGTTGCTGAATTCTGTTTGCTAAAATTTTGTTGAAGATTTTTGCATCTATGTTCATCAGTGATATTGGCCTGTAGCTTTCTTTTTTTGTGTTGTCTTTGTCAGGGTGATGGTGGCCTCATAGAGTGAGTTTGGAAGTGCTCCTTCCTCTGCAATGTTTTGGAAAGAGTTTTAGAAGGATAGGCATTAGCCCTTCTCTAAATGTTTGATAGAATTCTCCTGTGAAGCTCTCTGGTCCTGGGCTTTTGTTTTTGGGGAGATTTTGGATCACAGCTTCAATTTCAGTGCTTGTGATTGGGTTGTTCATAATTTCTATTTCCTCCTGGTTCAGTTTTGGAAGATTGAACTTTTCTAAGAATCTGTTCATCCTTGCATGCTATCTATTTTATTGCCATATATTTGTTCATAGTAGTCTCTTATAATCCTTTGTATTTCTGCGTTGTCTGTTGTAACCTCTCCTTTTTCATTTCTAATTTTGTTCATTTGATTCTTCTATCTTTTTTTCTTGATGAGTCTGGCTAAAGGTTTGTCAGTTTTGTTTATCTTCTCAAAGAAAGAGCTTTCAGTTTTACTAATCTTTACTATTGTTTCTTTCATTTCTTTTTCATTTATTTTCACGTGGATCTTTATGATTTCTTTCCTTCTACTAATTTTGGGGTTTTTTGTTCTTCTTTTTCCAGTTGTTTTAGGTGTAAAGTCAGGTTGTCTCTTCAATGTTTTTCCTGTTTCTTGAGGTAGGATTGTACTGCTATAAACTTCCCTCTTAGAACTGCTTTCACTGCATCCCATAGGTTTTGAGTTGTCGTGTTTTCACTGTCATTTGTTTCTATAAATATTTTGATTTCCCTTTGATTTCTTCAGTAACCTGTTTGTTATTTAGAAACGTGTTATTTAATCTCCATGTGTTTGTGTTTCTTACAGATTTTTTTTTTTCTTTCTTGTAATTGATTTCTAGTCTCACAGCGTTGTGGTCAGAGAAGATGCTTGGTACAATTTCAATTTTCTTAAATTTACTGAGGTTTGATTTGTGACCCAAGATGTGGTCTATCCTGGAGAGTATTCCATGCGCACTTGAGGAGGAGGTGTATTCTTCTGCATTTGGATGGAATGTCCTAAGGATATCAATGAGATCCATCTCATCTAATGTATCATTTAAGACTTGTGCTTCCTTATTAATTTTCTGTTTTGATGATCTGTCCATTGGTGTGAGTGGGGTGTTAAAGTCTCTTACTATTATTGTGTTACTGTCCATTTCTCCTTTTATGTCTATTAATTTTGTCTTATGCATTGAGGTGCTCCTGTGTTGGGTCATAGATATTTACAATTGTTATGTCTTCCTCTTGGGTTGATTCCTTGATCGTTATGTAGTGTCCTTCCTTACCTCTTGTAATATTCTTTAAGGTCTATTTTGTCTGGTATAAGGATTGCTACTCCAGCTTTCTTTTGCTTCCCATTTGCATGGGATATATTTTTCCATCCTCTCACTTTTAGTCTATATGTGTCTTGAGGTCTGAAGTGGGCTTCTTGTAGACAACATATATATATATAAGTCTTGTTTTTGTATCCATTCAACTAGTCTGTGTCTTTGTTGGAGCATTTAATCCATTTACATTTAAAGTAATTATTGATATATATGTTCCTATTGCCATTTTCTTAATTGTTTGGGGTTTATTTTGTAGATCTTTTTTCTTCTCTTGTGTTTCTCAACTATATAAGTCCCTTTAACATTTGGTGTAAAGCTGGTTTTATGGTACTAATTCTCTTAACTTTTCTTTGTCTGAAAAGTTTTTATTTCTCCACCAATTTTGAATGAGATCCTTGCCAGGTACAGTAATCTTGATTGTAGATTTTTTTTCAGTACTTTAAATATATCCTGCCATTCCCTTCTGGCCCACAGAGTTTCTGCTGAAAGATCAGCTGTTAAGCGTATGGGGTTTCCCTTGTATCTCACTTGTTGTTTCTCCATTGCTGCTTTTAATATTCTTTCTTTGTGTTTAGTCTTTGTTAGTTTGATTAACATGTGTCTTGGTGTGTTTCTCCTTGGGTTTATCCTGTATGGGACTCTTTGTGCCTCTTGGACTTGACTGTTTGCTTTTCTTCAGGAAATTTTCAACTATAATCTCCTCAGATATTTTCTCATACCCTTTCTTTTTCTCTTCCTCTTCTAGCACCCCTATAATTTGAATGTTGGTGCATTTGCTGTTGTCCCAGAGGTCTCTGAGTCTATCCTCAGTTCTTTTCATTCTTTTCACTTTATTCTGCTCTTCAGAAGGTTTTCCCACCATTTTATCTTCTACCTCACTGATTCATTCTTCTGCCTCAGGTATTCTGCTATTCATTCCTTCTAGAGTATTTTTAATTTCAGTAATTGTATTTTTTCTATGTTTATTCTTTAATTCATCTAGGTCTTTGTTAATTGATTCTTGCATTTTCTCCATTTTGTTTTCAAGGTTTTTGATCATCTTTACTACCATTATTCTGAATTTTCTTTCAGGTAGTTTGCCTAGTTCTTCTTCATTTATTTGGACTATGGTGTTTCAAATTTTTCCTTCATCTGTGCAGTATTTCTCTGCCTTTTCATTATTATTATTATTATTATTTTATCTTATTGTGCTTGAAGTCTCCTTTTCCCAGGCTTCAAGGTTGAATTCCTTCCATCTTCCTTTTGGTTTCTGCCCTCCTAAGGTTGGTCCAGTGGTTTGTGTAAGCTTCATATAGGGTGAGATTTGTGCTGAGTTTTTGTTTGTTTGTTTTTCCTCTGATGGGCAAGGCTGAATGAAGTGGTAATCCTGTTTGCTGATGATTAAGTGAAGTCGCTCAGTCTGATTCTTTGCAACCCCATGGACTGTAGCCTACCAGGCTCCTCAGTCCATGGGATTTTCCAGGAAACAATACTGGAGTGGGTTGCCATTTCCTTCTCCAGGGGATCTCCCCAACCCAGGGATCGAACCTGGGTCTCCCACATTGTAAGCAGATGCTTTACCGTCTGAGCTACCAGGGAAGCCCTTGCTGATGATTGGGTGTGTATTTTTATTGTTTAGATGAGGCATCCTGCCCCGGGTGCTACTGGTGGTTGGGTGATGCTGAGTCTTGTATTCAAGTGGTTTCCTTTGTGTGAGTTCTCACAATCTGATACTCCCTAGGGTTAGTTCTCTGGTAGTCTGGGGTCTTAGAGTCAGTGCTCCCACTCCAAAGGCTCATGGCTTGATCTCTGGTCAGGAATGAAGATTCTACAAGTGGTTTGTTATGGCATTAAGTAAGATTACCTAGATAGTATATTCAAAAGCAGAGACATTACTTTGCCGACTAAGGTCCATCTAGTCAAGGCTATGGTTTTTCCAGTGGTATGTATGGATGTGAGAGTTGGACTGTGAAGAAAGCTGAGTGCCGAAGAATTGATGCTTTTGAACTGTGGTGTTGGAGAAGACTCTTGAGAGTCCCTTGGACTGCAAGGAGATCCAACCAGTCCATTGTGAAGGAGATCAGCCCTGGGATTTCTTTGGAAGGAATGATGCTGAAGCTGAAGCTCCAGTACTTTGGCCACCTCATGAGAAGAGTTGACTCATTGGAAAAGACTCTGATGCTGGGAGGGATTGCGGGCAGGAGGAGAAGGGGACGACTGAGGATGAGATGGCTGGATGGCATCACGGACTCGATGGACGTGAGTCTGAGTGAACTCCGGGAGATGGTGATGGACAGGGAGGCCTGGCGTGCTGCGATTCATGGAGTCGCAGAGTTGGACACGACTGAGCGACTGAACTGAACTGAACTGAACTGAAGATTAAAATAAATATCCAAAAACAAGAAACCAAAGATGAACCCCAGACAAATGGCACTAACAAAATCAGGCAAATAATACTTAAAATAATGGAATATACATATATATATATGCTTCTGCTGCTGCTAAGTTGCTTCAGTCGTGTCTGACTCTGTGCGACCCCACAGACGGCAGCCCACCAGGCTCCCCTGTCCCTGGGATTCTCCAGGCAAGAACACAGGAGTGGGTTGCACTTTCCTTCTCCAATGCATGAAAGTGAAAAGTGAAAGTGAAGTCTCTCAGTCGTGTCCGACTCCTAGCGACCCCATGGACTGCGGCCCACCAGGCTCCCCTGTCTATGGGATTTTCCAGGCAAGAGGGCTGGAGTGGGGTGCCATTGCCTTTTCCCATATACATATGCACCCATGAGCAGTCAAAACACTCCAACAAAAATAAAGTACAGTAGACTGACCCAGCGAACAAAGGAAATCAAAAATTATATTTACCAGGTAAGAACAAAACTACTAAAGTACAAACTGGAGAACAAAACTAAAGCAAGGTGCCAACTGGGGAATAAAACAGTGAAAATAAAGCTAACAAATATGTTGAGAGAAAAGGAAAGAAAGAATACATATGCAAAGTTAAATAGAGGTAGATAAAGAAGATTTATATACATTAAAGATTATGCAAGAGTAAAATAACAGTAAGAAAGGCAAACAAAGGAATAAATGTAGAAAAGATATAATAGGCTTAAAAAATTAAAATTTAAAAAAAAGAGAGAGAGAAAAAAAAGGAAAACTCCACAGAGCTGCACAAGCCCAACGTAGAGGCAGAGGTTTATAACAACAATAAAAAATGTGGGGAAAAAAAAAGTGACTGAGAAAAAAAAAAGCTTGATTAGATTTCATAATGCCAATAAAATCGACAACTTCAACAGAGCAGGGAACAAAAAAAGAAAAAAAAATCCAAAAGAATCTACAAAACAAGTTAAAACATAAGAGTAATACATGTTTTTCTTGAGTCACTGCTGTCAGAGTCCTTTCCCTCTCCGGGAGTCACAGTCCACCTCACCTTCCAAGGATGCCCTCCAACCTTGTGCTGATCTCTGGACCTGCTGTGGGGGCAGCTCAGATTCTAATCTGGTCCTACTCCTGTGTGTTCTTGCCTCCAGTGTCCACAGCTATCAGAACTAGTGCATTTTCTTTTGTGGGAGCTCTCAATGACCTTTTATATATTTCATAGACGAAGAGTGCCTAGTTGATCATATGGATTTAACTGCAGCTTGTACAGCTGGTGGGAAGGTTTTGGGTCTTCTTCCTTAGCCACACTGCCCCTGGATTTCAATTGTGGTTTTATTTCCACCTCTGCATGTGGGTCGTCCACTGGGGTTTGCTCCTAAGGCTGCCCTGGATGACTTGGGTTTGCCCCTGTGAGGGCCAGGTTTGGAGGTGGTGCAGCTGCTTGGGTTGCAGGGGTTCTGGCAGCACCAGATACCAGGTAGGGCAGCAGGAAATATAGGGCTCTAGAAGGGTATGGCAACCAGTAGTGGCCAATATGCTCCAGTTTCCTTGCCTGGAGAACCTCCCACCTTGACAGAGAATCCTGGCAGACCACAGTCTACAGGGTCGCAAAGAGTCAGACAATACCAAAGCGACCCTGCATACCTAGATGCAAGACTATTTTTGCTTGTGGCAGCTCTGCCCCAGTGAGAGTTGAGCGTAAAAGTGGCTCAAGCTGCTTGGCTTGCGGGGACTCTGGTGGTGCCTTAGTGTGCAGGGACACGGACTGCCTCTGCCGCAGGAATTGTGGCTCTAACAGAGTCTTTTTATGAGCCTCTTGTAGCTGGTAATCAGAAGGCCCCTTTGGCCAGCCTTTCTCCATAGCTCCGCCCATTCAGGCACTTAGAGGGCTCCCTTGCCTGGGGTCCTTCTCTGTTGTTCCGCACATCAGGTACATAGAGAGGTCCCCCTGGCTAGGGTCCTACTCTGTAAATTGGCAGGTCAGGCACTTAAAGGGTCACCCTGGGTGGAGTCCTGCTCTGTAATTCAGTGCATCAGGTGTTTGATGGGCTAGCCTCTCTACTGTTCAGCTGCTGATGCTGGCAGTGTGGGGAGAGAGAGACTATGGTGGTGGTTCCACCCCCAACACCTGACTCAGCAGTATCGCCTTGCTTCCATGGCTGCCGAACTTTTCTCCACAGATATTTCCCACCACTGTCTCCTCCCTCACATCCCCTAGATCCGTCTCTCCGCAGTCAACAGCAGCCCTTGCCCTGGGATCGCTCCACAGTTCCTAAACTCCAACTCCCAGCCACTGGACCTTCCAGGGGACTAGCGTCCCTCTCTAGGGTACGTATGGCTGCGGCAAGGACTGTTTGATTCTCATTTCATTTAGGCTGCCACAGATCAACTGTTTCACTCTCAACCTTAAATGTTTCTCCTCTAACTCAGACAATTGCCCGGATGTGGGGATCGGACCCCTGCTTCGCTTCCCCCTCCCGCCAAAGGCAGGTCCAGTCTTCCTAACACTCCTGTTTCTTCCCCCTAGTTCCTTCATCCTACCGAGTTTTGCATGGTTCTATATGTGCTTTCCCACTGGTCAGGTTCTCCTGTCTGCTCTTAGCTGGTGTTCTGCATGCACTTCTGTGTCTGAAGGTGTATTTCTGATGTAGCGTGGAGAGAGATGTATTCCACGTCCACCTACTCCTCCGCTATCTTGTTATCCAAGCCTGCAGAGGAAGACTTTTGAAGTAGACAGTAAAGGGGATTTCTCTGGTGGTCCACAGGTTAGGACTTGGCGCTTTCACTGCCATGGCCCTGGGTTTAGTCTCTGGTTGGGGATTTAAGATTCCACAAGCTGTGTGGTGAGGCCTAAAATAAAATAAAGACAGTGAGCAGAAGCCTGAGGGAAGGAAGTGGGCCATGCAGATCTGGGGAAGGTGTGGAGGTTCTGCCAATAGAAGGAATTCGGTATGCCTGAGGCATAATGAGGAGGCCAAGATGGCTCCAGAGGAGAGAAACAGAGTGTGGTAGCCCATGGGGTGTGGAGAAATAGGCAGGGCCGCGCCACTGGGCATCTGGAGCCTGATCTTTTTCTGTGTGTCTGTCCAGAGGTGACAGAGGTTCTGGACAGAGGAGTGCCAAGAGCTGGTTTAGGTTTGCAAAGATAATTCTGGCTGCCATTTAGAGAACAGATGACTGGCAGGTACACCCTTCCAGGAGGCCACTGTTGTGGGTCAGGGATAGAAAGGTTCAGTTCAGTTCAGTCACTCGGTCATGTCCAACTCTTTGCGACCCCATGAATCGCAGCACACCAGGCCTCCCTGTCCATCAGCAGCTCCCGGAGTTCGATGGATTGGAAAGTTGCTGATATATTTTGAAAGTTGAGGTGATAGGATTTGATAATAAAATGGAGGTGAGCAAGAACAAAGAGTCCCATCACTTCATGGCAAATAGATGGGGTAAAAATGGAAACAGTGACAGACTTTATTTTCTTGGGCTCCAAAATCACTAAGGACAGTGACTGCAGCCATGAAATTAAGACACTTGCTCCTTGAAAGAACAGCTCTGACAAACCTAGACAGCATATTAAAAAGCAGAGATATCACTTTGCCAACAAGGATCTGTCTAGTCAAACCTATTGGAGAAGGAAATGGCAACCCACTCCAGTATTCTTGCCTGGAGAATTCTGTGGACGGCGGAGCCTGGTGGGCTGCTGTCCATAGGGTCGCACAGAGTCAGACACGACTAAATTGATTTAGCATGCCTGCATGGATTGGAGAAGGAAATGGCAACCCGCTTCAGTATTCTTGCCTGGAGAATCTCAGGGACAGAGGAGCCTGGTGGGCTGCCGTCTATGGGTCGCACAGAGTTGGACATGACATCATGGGAAATAGATAGGGAAACAGTGGAAACAGTGTCAGACTTTATTTTGGGGGGCTCCAAAATCACTGTAGATGGTGATTGCAGCCATGAAATTAAAGATGCTTACTCCTTGGAAGGAAAGTTATGACCAACCTAGATAGCATATTCAAAAGCAGAGACATTACTTTGGCAACAAAGCTCCACCTAGTCAAGGCTATGGTTTTTCCAGTGGTCATGTATGGATGTGAGAGTTGGACTGTGAAGAAAGCTGAGCGCCGAAGAATTGATGCTTTTGACCTGTGATGTTGGAGAAGACTCTTGAGAGTCCCTTGGACTGCAAGGAGATCCAACCAGTCCATTCTGAAGGAGATCAGCCCTGGGTGTTCATTGGAATGACTGATGCTGAAGCTGAAACTCCAGTACTTTGGTCACCTCATGCGACTCATTGGAAAAGACTGATGCTGGGAGGGATTGGGGGCAGGAGGAGAAAGGAACGACAAAGGATGAGATGGCTGGATGGCATCACCGACTCGATGGATGTGAGTTTGATTGAACTCCGGGAGTTGGTGATGGACAGGGAGGCCTGGCGTGCTGCGATTCATGGGGTCGCAAAGAGTCAGACACTACTGAGCGACTGAACTGAACTGAACTGAAGTGCTTTAGCAGCAGCAGCAGCAGTCAAAGCTATGGTTTTTCCAGTAGTCATGTATGGATGTGAGAGTCGGACCGTAAAGAAGGCTGAGTGCCAAAGACAAGATGCTTTCAAACTGTGGTGTTGGAGAAAACTCTTGAGAGTCCCTTGGACAACAAGAACATCAAACCAGTCAATCCTAAAGGAAATCAATCCTGAATACTCAATGGAAGGACTGATACTGAAGGTGGACCTCCAGTACCTTGGCCATCTGATGAGAAGAGCCGACTCATTGGAAAAGACCCAGATGCTGGGAAAGATTGAAGGCAAAAGAAGTGGGTGGTAGAGGATGAGAGAGTTGGATAGCATCACCGATTCAATGGATATGAGCTTGAGCAAATTCCGGGAGAGAGTGAATGACAGGCAAGCTTGGCATGCTGCAATTCATGGGTTTGCAAAGAGTCAGACACAACTAAGCTACTGAATGATAACAAATGAACAAAGAGAAGGCAATGTGATTCCTAGGTCTGCCATGAGCTTCTAAGTCAATGCTGCAGGTGAGGGGAAGTTAAAAATTCTGTTTGGGGGGTTTCTCTGGCAGTCTAGAGGTTAAAACTTCACCTTTCAATGCAGGAGGTCTGGGAGCTAAGATCCCACATGCCTCATGGCCAAAAAATCAAAAACAAAAAACAGAAGCAATGCTGCAACAAATTCAATAAAGACTTTTTAAATGGTCCACATTAAAAAAAAAAAAAAATTAAAACAAAAACGAACTCTGTTTGGCACACGTGAAGTTTGAGGTGCCCATTAGCTAGCTACCTCAGTGGAGATGTCGAGTGGGCCACTGAAGATACAAGGCTATGAATCTGGACCAGGGGCGGGGCCAGGGTTGGGAGGTAAGGCTGGAGATAAATTTCATCAGCTGTAGATGGAACTGACAGCCATGGGAGAGGTGGGATCCCGGAGAAACTTAGAAGGGAGAGAAGGGGAGTGAGGACCGGGGCCCGGGCTTCTTCCATGGAGAGGCCTTCAGGAAGAGGCGGCTGAACCAGCCTGGGAGACTGTAAAAGAGGAGCCAGTGAACAAAGGTGAAATCAGGTAAGTGGGGTGTGCTGATGTGAGTAAGCTCAGACAGGCAGGAAAGAGGGAGGGCTTAACTGTGCTACAAACTGTGATGATTGGCCGGTAAGATTGGGACCAACCTAAAATTCTTAGATTGCTAAATTGCAGGTCACGGGCAACCTTGGCAAGAGAGCTGAGAGGAGTGATGGGGACTTCGGCTTCACAAAAGTGAGCTGGGAAGGAGATAGAGGTGCAAGGGCAGGCCAATATATCCTAGGGATTTTGCTGTAGAAGGAAACAGAGAAACAGGATGACAAACTAGCCCACTGGACCTGCAGGGAGAAGGAGAACTGGAACAGTCACGGATGACTTGCCGAGAGGTTCCAGTGCAGCAGAGGTGACAGATTGGCGACTGCTGTGTCAGGCAGGAGGCTGGCATGCCTTCCCTGAGACTGGAAAGAAAGAGGGAGGAAAGGGTAAACATGTAGATAACCTGAAGGAAATGGAGGGCTTCTTCTGCCGGCATTCTTTCTCTGTGGCCTGGACTTTCACCATCACTGTTTTCAAAGCTTGACTTTAGCAACCAAAGAGAAAGATGTTACTTGAACAGCAGAGCCAAGATGGCAGCAGGTTGAGGAAGGTCCTGAAAGAAAGGGTGAGCTCTAGTTACAGCCCCTCTTTCTAAGGCTGAGTCTGTCTAGGTGGGTCTGGTCAGAAAAGTCTGTCTGACCAGGACAGCAAGTGCAAAACAGCACATCTGAAAACAGTCTACAGCTTCAGGACCCAGGACTTCACTCCTGGATGTTGCATTAATTTAGGAATCCTCCAGTCTTGACTGGGGAGCTGGTGATTCAGAGGGGCTAATGGACCCTCACATCCATACATGACCACTGGAAACACCATAGCCTTGACTAGATGGATCTTTGTTGGGAAAGTAATGTCTCTGCTTTTGAATATGCTATCTAGGTTGGTCATAACTTTTCTTCCAGGGAGCAAGCGTCTTTTAATTTCATGGCTGAAGTCACCATCTGCAGTGATTTTGGAGCCCCCAGAAATAAAGTCTGACACTGTCTGGGTGAACTCCAGGAGTTGGTGATGGACAGGGAGGCCTGGCATGCTGCGATTCATAGGGTTGCAAAGAGTCGGACACGACTGAGCGACTGAACTGAACTGAACTGAACTGAACTGAATGGACCCTCATCAGGAAAGATTTCTTCCTTCCATTTCATTGTTTCCAAAGCCACACCTGTGAAATAATGAGGGTGATCTTTGAACCCAGAAAAAGGATGTACCAATTAAGAAGCCTCATGCCAATAAAATGGTGATGCTGTGCTACTCAAAGTGTGGTCCCTGAACCAGGAGCATCACTGGGATCTTGATAAAAATACAGAATCTCATACCTATGGAATCAGTCTTACTTTAACAAAATTCCCAACTAATTCTGAAGTGCTAATCTAACCACTAATGTTGAGAACCACTAACTTAAGCCATGAAGATATTTATCTGGAGAGTTAAATCTAGGGTATATTCAATAGCCTCCCTGATATAATTGAGGACCAACCATTATTCGAGTTTTGTTTTTTTTTTAATTCTGACTCTTATTGCCTCATGGTTATAAAATGGCTGCCACAGCTCCTAGAGTTTTATGCACCAACATGACAATATTCAACGACTGGGAATGGGGTTCAGGGCCAAGGTGATAAGAGCTTGTTTTGTGAACTCTCTCCTTTTGTCAAACAGGGGAAAAGCTTTCCCAGATTCCTGCAAGAGATGTCCCCTTGGTTCTTACTGGGCAAAAATTTGTCACCCTCTCCTGCTAGGGAGTCTGGGATGTTTTGGCCTTTTCATTGTCCATAGTAGGAAGCAGAAAATAGAGAAGGAGGTTGGAAAGGGCTACTGGGCAACCAATCATTAGCGTTGCCATAAAAGGCAAACATGAAACATAAATGTACATATGGCAAAGTTAACACATTAAATAATTAAGTAATTAGTTTAGTAATGAGAGAAAACAAGGAAGATCAGGGTCTCCCATTAATTTTCTATCTTTAATTTATCTGATCAATTAATAAATCATTTTTTTCTGTTTAATTGACTTGCTTCATGTTTGTCCAGATCAAAAATGAAAAGGTTTTCTTTAAAATATAAGTTCCTTTGAAGACAGAAATTCCCACCTGAATGTAAACTTTGTGTACTATTTCTAGCTCACTGTCACTAGATTCTGTAAAAATAGAGGTGAAGAGACCAAAAATAAGGTAGTCAACCACGTGTATTAATGCTCTTCAGCATATGAATGTACTGTTCACAGCAGTTGTATATAAAGACTCTTAGAATTTTACATACCCTTTAACACTTCTGGGAATTAGTCCTGAGGAAATAATCAAGGATGCATTTCAAAAACAGCCATTAACAAGCCACCTATAAAAACAGGGGATAACCTTAAATCTCCAATGACAGGGTTCTGGTTGATGATACAGCCATACAAGGAGATACTAAATAGCTGTAAGAAAAAGAAAAAAAAAAAAAACAGTGTTGAGTAGTATTGGATGTCATGGGAAAATGTTCACAATATATTATTAAGTGAAAAAAAGCAGTTTATAAGGCAGTAAGTATATAGCATAACCACATTTTGGTTTTTTAAAATATAATTATGCTAAAGAAAAAAAAACAACAACACCGCACATTACAAAATATTGCCTTTCTGGATGGCCCGATTATGTGAGGTTTGATTTTTCTTTTGACTCCTCTATAGTAAATATGTTTTACTCTGCTGTGAGGAAAAAAGATGGTTTGTGGTACTAGATTAAGATCTAGGCTTCCCTTTCTCACCTCTTCTCCCTACCTCCCTACTCCCAGGCTAAGCAAGACATTCCACCCCCACCCCCACCCCCAACTTAGAATGCTGTGGAGGCTTCTGGGGGTCCCTCCCACTTGGCCAAGTTTCTGTTTTTGTGGAAAATCTTACTGTTTCCATTGTCTGATTTGAGAGTGCTCAAATTATTCATCTCAATTAAGTAGGACTAGGTGTTGTTTTGACAGAGGCTCTCACCCAGCAGATTTCTTTACCACTTGTTTGTTTCAGAAGCCAAGAATGCACAGGGTTGAGAGGGAGGGCAGGCGGCCCACCATGCACTATCTACATCTGAAAGGCAGCCTTTCTGATGCTGGAAGGAAGGACAGGATGGCCCCTGGCTGGGGCTTCCCATACCGCCAGGTACTTAAAAGTCTTTAACCCTCTGCAAGGACTGTTTCTTTGCAGAAGTAGCTTCCTGGGTTCCAAAGTGAGTCAAGTAATACTCCTTATCTAAGTAGTCTGGTGGTGGTTTCATGAGTGGACATTTATCCTCTCAACTCGAAATGTATGTTCCTACTCTGTGCCACTTGACTCTGGTGGAGCCAGTCTAGAGAGATGACCACAAGCAACCTGTCAGAGGCATTGACATCTGAGCTGAGACTTGAAGGGCTTCCAACCATGAGCAAATCTGGAGGGACAGGCTTCCAGACAGAGAAAATAACAAGGGCAAGGACTAGTGTGGGAATGAGCTTGGCCATGCGAAGTGCATCCTGAGAGGTCTTTTCCTGAGATAAATGCCTACAGTGGGGTGATGAGACCAAAAGTTAGACATTTTTATGACTCTTGATATATATATATATATATATATATATATATATATATATATATATCTGGATTGTTTCCAGAATGAATGTAATTAAGATTTTGTGTCCAATTGTTGACAGCAGCTATCCTTGGAGAGTGGGATTCAGAGGTTGACAGGATGAGAAAAGAGACTTAAAAGTTTCCATCTTCTGGGTGATTTGAATTTTGAGCCAAGAGTATGTCATTTTTATAGCTTGAAGTAACCTATTGTTTTAGAACACCGGACATAAGCAGGGTGGTAGATACAGTGTTTTATTATTCTAAATATCATATATGTGTATTTAAGCTCCATTATATGTATGAAGTATTTCATACTAAAACCTGATTTTTATAAAATGTATTAATTTATAGACTGCCAGCTAGCTCTAAATGTGGTAGTTTCACCACCGTTGCACAAATATCAACCATTATTCCTCTTTAACATTTTTGCCTCTTTGTTTGAGTTCAGGCTCTGGCCTGCTCTGATGTTTGACAAGTCACTTCATCTTCTGTAGGTTTCAGTTTTTTGTCCAATGAGAAGAAAGATCTGACTAAGTTCTCAATTCCCTAACAGAATTGTTCAGGAAGTTAAGTGAAATAGTACATGGAAAGGCACTTAGCAAATTTTTTAATGTGATAGACTAGTGAATTCCCTGGTGGTCCAGTGGTTATGACTTCATGGTTTCACTGCTGAGGGCCTGTGTTCGATCTCTGGTCAGGGAACCAAGGTCCCACAAGCTGTGCAACTTGGTCAGAAAGCAAAACAAAAATGCAATGGATTAGAACAAAGGAATGAGAACTAAAAGAAAGGATTTCCATCTGAAATGAATTCCCTCTTTATCCACATCTCAACAAGCTAGTGGCTTCTCAAGACAGATTTTCTAGACTCTCATTCACCCTGCTCTGCCTGTTATCTATATTTTGTCTCAAATGTTGCTTGCTTCGGCAGCACACATACTAAAATTGGAATAACATAGAGAAGATTAGCATGGCCCCTGTGCAAGGATGATGTGCAAGTTTGTCAAGTGTTCCATGATTTTTATGGGCATCAAGAGGGAAGAGGGGCCCTACATGTGAGACAGCAAAAGAGACACAGATGTAAAGAACAGTCTTTTGGATTCTGTGGGAGAAGGCAAGGGTGGGATGATTTGAGAGAATAGCACTGAAACATGTGTATTATCATATGTGAAACAGATCACCAGTCCAGGTTTGATGCATGAGACAGGGTGCTCAGGGCTGGTGCACTGGGATGACCCAGAGGGATGAGATGGGGAGGGAGGTAGGAGGGGGGCTCAGGATGGGGAACACATGCACACCCATGGCTGATTCATGTCAATGTATGGCAAAAACCACTACAATATTGTAAAGTAATTAGCCTCTAATTTAAATAAATTAAATTTTTTTATAAAAAGAGGGAAGGGGGAGTGGGAGGAATTGGGCAATTGGGATTGACATACATACACTGTTGATACTATGTATAAAATAGATAATTAATGAGAACATGCTGTATAGCACAGGGGACTCTACTCAGTGCTCTGCGGTGACCTAAATGGGAAGGGAGTCCAAAAAAGAGGGGACACGTGTATATATACAGCAGCTAACACAACTTTCGAAAGCAACTATAATCCAATAAAAATTAAAAAATTAATTCTGTCTCAAATGTTCTTAACCCTAAGTCTGTACAGTGTGACACATTAATTGCTTTGCATGCGCTAATGATGACATCCCCCAGAAAAGGGTCCAGCGAGGGTGTGGTGTCCTGAGAGTGGCATTTTAGAGGAGGGGAGACAGTCTGGGTGGAAAGGAGGGTCTTTCCAGACTGAACTGACAGAGAGTAGGATGGGTTGGGAAGAGCTTCAAATGCGGTTATATGTAAATTGAGTTCTAGTCTGGGTTTTTCAATGACTAACTCTGCTGTGTCCAGTTTCTTTCTGGTTTCAGTTTCTAGAGAGGTGGGGATACAAAATTTTCCCTTTTTGTTTGGTTATGTTGTTTTAAGGATTTGGTGACCCAACATACTTTAAGAAGCCTTGAAAACCGGCGAAGCTTTGTATAAATACAAGGACCTATTACTGCTATTTAATGACTGCCTTTGGGCACCCTTGTGGCTCAGCTGGTAAAGAATCTGCGTGCAATGCAGGAGACCTGGATTTGATCCCTGAGTTGGGAAGAAGATCCCTGAGTTGGCAGAAGGGAAAGGCTCCCCACTCTAGTATTCTGGCCTGGAGAATTCCATGGACTATACAGTCCATGGGGTCACAAAGAGCTGGACACAAGTGAGTGACTTTCACTTTCACTTTCATCCCCAGCAGGTTATGCAAGGATGCTCACACAGGCCTGCTTGCTAACACAGCCTGGAGGGAAGGAGTCCTCTTACTGGCTCCGAGTGTCGTGGACTGAGTTTGAGCTTTGATTCCAAGCAGAGCTCACTCGATACCTTAGTTCTGCCAGCTGCTACCTTGTGCCTGGTTGCTCCGTCGTGTCCAGCTCTTTGTGACCCTTCTGACTGCAGCCACCAGGCTCCCGTGTTCATAGGATTTCCCAGGCAAGAATACTGGAGTCGGTTTGCCATTTCCTCCTCCAGGGGATCTTTCTGACCCAGGGGTCAAACCCACATCTCCTGTGTCTCCTGCATTGCAGGCAAATTCTTCATCTGTTGAGACATCAGGGAAGCCCCACTACTTCCTGCTAGGTATTAAACCTCCCTGTGGTCAGTATCGCCTACGCTCACCAATATCCTGTGCCCTTCTTGGCACATGGAAGACTCAGTAGGCGTGTGGGGACATAGTACTAGTTCTGGCAACTGAACTGGCAGCAGCAGTTCACTTCTGGGCTGAAGGAGAAACTCAGGCCCAGTCTTCCAGTCTCTCTCTTCCCCTGCCGTGGCAATTGCAGTGGAGGCCTTGAGTTGGCACGGTGGGCCAAAAGGTCAAAGTAGTCAGCGTTTTGGAGTAACTGCATGGAAGGCTTCTGTGAGTGGCAAGTACATCCTAACTGCATAGAACCACTGAGATTCTTCGGACTGTTTGTTACTACAGCACAGCCTCGCCTCTCCGGACCGAAACGCATCATGAGTCTCAGTTTCCCCTCCCCTGTCTCACCTGGCTATGGCGAAGATTTAATAAGAGAACTTGTGTCAAGTTGTTAGCTCAGTGTTGGCTCCTGGAAGGGACTCTCTAAATGTTTGATTCTTGCCCACCCCTAGCAAGATGGTTATTCTTGGCAAAATCACACAAGGCTACCTGACTAGACCTTCCCATGGACCTCTGGAGCATAGCAGTGACGTCAGTAGTTTCTCACGGAAGCACACAATCCTTATTCAGCAGCAGGTATTATGTATTATGAGTTCTCTCTCTCCACTCTTCCCAGTTCTTTCCATGGAAATCCTAGGGCGGTAACGCGCGTTTGTTGAGAGATACAGCACTCACAGCCCCTGGCATCCACCTTCTGCTTACAACGAGCTGCGACAACTCCACTTTCCCTGAACCACTGCCACCAGCAGCCTCCATTCACAGCAGGGAGAAGGGGAGAGATGCGGGTGGCGGTGGGGGTGCTGGGAGGAATCTACTCTTGCCTCTTAGTGCCAAGTGGCACGAAAGAAACCTTTGGGAATATCAACATGCGGTAGCACCTCTGAACCTCACTTGGTCTGTGCTTTGACTCTAACAACAACAAAATAAGAAAACAAATTCAAAACAAAATTCTGAGCTGTGGGTCCCCCCACCCTTTTTGAGTGAAGTTTAATGAAATGATGGTGGTTCTAGAAGCAAAGCATGAATCTGAATGCTGAAGGAGGAGAAACAAAACGCCTGTGGAAAATCACCTTTCCCTCCTCAGTGTTGGCTGGGTGTGTTTGGGAGGTAGTTCTGTGTGGGGGTTTCTGCAACCAGGCTGATACTTCTAGCTCCATCAGGAAAGCAGTTTCTTGAATCCCACAGTGAGGGAGAGGAGCCTTTAGAAAGTTATATCTGGGTGCTGGTGGTATTTTCCAGAGCCAATGACTCAGGATTGCTCACCTGGACACCTTCCCCAGCAGTATTTGCCCTAGACACATACTGAGTTTCACACATACACACACACACACACGCACGCACGCACTCATCCAGTTATGAAGAAGAAGATGGGAGCAAGCAACTTGGAAATGTTTTTAGCCTAAACTTGGAAAACACAGAAGATGTGCAAGTCCATTTTCAAAATCTAGGCCTGGTTGTGGAGGGCCCTGGTCCTCCCTCCACCCCTCTCCTGACCCACAGGAGCTGTGCAAGAAAGCTGAGGAAAATGGACTCCGCTTCACCACTTCATCTTATGAGAAACTAATGACTGCTTCCTTGGAAATGGCGAGTGCCTCCAGAAACCCATCCTTGTTCCTTCTTGTTCCAAAGCAAATGCCTGTCTTGGCTTCTGTTCTCGCGCTCAGACAAGATATACAGGAGTGGAACTCCCGAGCCAAAGGCCTGGGTCTTGAATGGAAATCAACACAGTTTCCGGAAGCTGTGACCACAGAGAGGTGGGGCAGGTTTTCTAACAAACGTTCCAAGACTTACACATCCACGTAAGCCTGATCCCCTTCAAAACAGTCAAAATGTAGGGATCGACTTCAAGGGTGATGATGATTAACAAGGTATCAATGTGTATGGAGCATTTGCCAAATGTCAAACTCTGTGCTAAGACCTGTGTAAGTATTTCCCACTTGACCCTCCCAATTCCATTAATAGATGAGGAAACTGCGATCCAGGGAGGTCAAGTCAGGTCAGTACTGGGTGATGATGCTAGAGTCCAACCCAGGCCCAGAGATCTCCAGTCCAGGCTTAGAACTACTTTCAGAACCAGGAATGAATGCCATTTTTCAGATCCTCACCGATGGCAAGAGGATTCACCTTCATTTAGTTTCAACCAGCAGAATCTGGAGCATTCACATTCCTTTCTTATTTCACTGAAATCTCACTCAGGTTAGGCAAGTGGGTGAGCCTCCCAGTCCTCTCAGGGCAGGGAGCTCTGGATACTCGGAGGTTAAGGAACTTGTGGGAAGTGACTCTGTGATTGCTCTTGGGGACGGGTTTGATTTTTGGAAACAATCAAAAGCTATTTGGAGTAAAGTCTGCTAAGCTAGGTAATTTATCTATCTCTGCAAAATCAGGCATGTTCAATATAAATTTACACATGGTAGATCATCTTATATGGTTCATAGACTGATCATTATGAAGCCAATTCCAGAAAAGGCATTTCAGGAATGGTCAGAAATTTTTTCTGAGTCTCATCCTAAATCTGCCTCCTTGTGACTCCAATTTGAATTCTGGAGCCATGTAAATCGGTCTCATCACTACTGCTCTCCATGCCACTCCATCCTAGAAGCTTGGCTATCTGATTACCAAACCAGTGGATTAGAAACTGGGAAAGAGAAAAGATGGGCGTGCACATTAGAATCACCTGGAATGTTTCTAACTTGCCGGTTCATGGGTTCTACCCCCAGAGAATCTAATTTTGTCCATCTGGCTCAGGGTCTAGGTGTGGTTGTCTTTTTGAAGTTCATCAAGTGATTTTAGCCAAGGATGAGAAGGGTTGTCTTCAAAAGGGGATAAATTAGACCCAGAGAGGCTGGGTAACTAGCCTAGGGTGGCACAGGAACCATACTCTAGAGCTGAGTGTTATGCCCCTGCCCACCTGCCCCTTGCTTACTCTGGTCATGAGACCTCACCCAGATGGCTTTCCTGAGTGTGGGGTCCCAGCAGGGACAGCAGGGGAATGACAGTCTTTGCCTTCTGCCCAGTTCTCAAAGCATTGCTCATCACCCACAGTAAATTCTTTGTTTTTGGCTACAGTGGGTCTCTGTTGCAGCATGCTGGGGCTTTTCTGGAGCTGAAGTGTGCGGGAGCTTTTCCAGTTGTGGTGCACAGGCTTACTTGTCCCGGGGCATGTGGGGTCCTAGTTCCTGATCAAGGATCCATCCTGTGCCCTCCCTGCAGCCCCCTGGGCTGAAGGCGGATTCTTAACCACTGGACCACCAGGGAAGTCTCCACCCACAATAATGTATGATTTCTTGTGACAAAAGGAATGCTGGCAAGCCGGGCACAGGTGACGCCTGGGGAGTCCTGGGTGTTGACTCTGCTCAGCTCCACATGAGGATGTGGCCTTGGGGCTGTGGAGTCTGGTCCAGAACCAGGAGAGGCCCGTCCGTGTTTGTGAATATTTCTCTCGACTTGCACTTACATTGTCAGAAGTACATGCTTCTGGAACCATGACCCCAGCCCTACTATAAAGGAGTGAGAAATCCAACCTTCTAGGAGATCCTGCCTCCCAGGGATTGAGGCAGGTGCCCTGCGCACTTCCTCCAGAAGTTTGAGGAAGCTTGTGAAGTGAGGCTGCCTCTGTGGCTGGCTAGCTTCTGATAAGAAGGACTTTGTATGCTCATCTAATTTAATTTAATCTAACCTTATAATCTAAACTCACAGGGACTGTGTATGTATGATGATGATGTTTTATGGCGGACGTATGGAGGTTTCTTAAAATAACTAAAAATAGAGCTATCATATGACTCTGAAATCCCACTCCTAGGCATATATCCAGAGAAAAATATGGCATGAAAAGATACATGCACCCCAGTATTCATTGCAATACCATTTACAATAGCCAAGATATGGAAGCAACCTAGACGTCCATTGACAGCTGAAAGGGTGAAGATGGGTGCATACATCACACCACATCTCCTTTTACCCATTCATACACACACACGAATATTACTCAGCCATTAAAAAGAATGCGATAAGGCCATTTGCAGCAACATGGATGGACCCAGACAGTGTCACACTGAGTGAAATCAGGCAGAGGAGAAAGGTCATATGACACTCCTTATATGTGGAATCTAAAAAGAAAAGATAGAAATGAACTTGCAAAACAGAAAGAGACTCACAGACCTAGAAAATGAACTCGTGGTCGCTGGGGGCGCTGGTGGGGGGAAAGGGATAGCTAAGGACTTTGGGAACGTCATATACACACTGTATTTAGTACATGCTATATTTAAAAGGATGACCAACAAAAACCTATTGTATAGCACATGGGACTCTGCTCAATGTTATGTGCCAGCCTGAATGGGAGGGGGGTTTTGGGGGGAATAGACACCTGTATGTGTATGACTGAGCTCCTTCACTGTTCACCTGAAACTATCACTACGTTGTTAATGGGCTATACCCCAATACAAAGTGTTTTTGGTGTTAAAAAAATTAAAATTAAATAATATATATAAAACCTTATAGAATTGTGTGTGTATGATGCTGATGTTTTATATAATGTTAAAGGTACTGTGTCGGAGAAGGCAATGGCACCCCACTCCAGTACTCTTGCCTGGAAAATCCCATGGACGAAGGAGCCTGGTAGGCTGCAGTCCATGGGGTCGCTAAGAGTCAGACACGACTGAGCGACTTCACTTTCACTTTTCACTTTCATGCAGTGGAGAGGGAAATGGCAACCCATTCCAGTGTTCTTGCCTGGATAATCCCAGGGACGGGGGAGCCTGCTGGGCTGCCGTCTCTGGGGTCGCACAGAGTCGGACACGACTGAAGCGACTTAGCAGCAGCAGCAAAGGTACTGTGTACATATGATGCTGATATTTTATATATATATTTTATATATTTTATATTTTATAGGGACTATGTATGTATGATACTGATGCTTTGTATAACCTATAGCTGGGGATATGAGCATAGGTTGCCCTCCTGGCTGGCCCTGGCACTGAGACTGAGAGAACAAGCAGGGCTCAAGGAACCAAGGCAGGGGTTGTCGCCACTGGGACTTCCTGGGGGAGAGTCCACCAACTTGCCAAGGCCTGACCTCAGTCCCCCTCCTTAGGAGCCCTATATTTCAGCTTCTCTAGTTGTCTGTTTTTCTGTTTAAATATTTATTTGGTTGCACTGGGTCTTAGTTGCAGCATGTGGGATCTTTAGTTGCAGCATGCGAAATCTTAGTTGCGCCATGCGAGATCTAGTTCTTTGATCAGGGGTTGAAACCCAGCCCCTTACATTGGGAGCACAGAGTGCTAGCCCCCAGATCGCCAGGGAAGCCTCCAGCTGTCTCCCAGATGTTGTGGTCCCAGCTCTGTCACCCTTCTGCCACTAACAGGAACACTTCCCTGGTTTCTATTCCGCTTACCTTTCCCTTCCATGACTGTCTCCACCCACTTCCCTCAGTTCCAGGATGCACTTTACCTAGGAAACAACAAAGAATTTCAGGTCAAGAACAAGGCACAGTTGTAGTGATTAACTCAGCTGGGTACCATCTATGCATCTGAATACAAATATATTGATTCACAGATGCAAGTTCATTTGGTCCAGTCTCAACGTAACCTTGTTTGATGGTTAATTTTATGGGTTGACCTGAGTGGGCCACAAGTGCCCAGACATTTTGTCAAGAATTATTCTGGAGATGTCCGTGAAAGTGTTTTTTGGATGAGATTAACATTTAAATGACTTGAGGAAGTGAAGCAGGTTGCCCTCTTTAATGTGAGTAGGCCTCATCCAGTCAGTTGAAGGCCAAATAGAGTAGAAAACCCTGACATCTTCTGAGTGAGAATTCTTCCTGCCTGATGGCCTTCAAACAGCAATGGTGGCTCTTTTTTTCTGCCCTTGGACTCACATCGAAGCATCGGCCCTTCCTGGCTCTTGAGCTGCTGACCTTCAGACTGGAACTACACCATCATCTCTCCAGCTTGCCAACTCACTCTGCAGACCTTGGGACTTGCTCACTTCCTTAATCACATGAACCAGTTCCTTGTAACAAGTCTCTTTCTCTCTATATATACCTCCTCCTGGTTCTGTTTCCCTGGAGAACCCTGACTCATCATCACCTTGCCTTAGAGATATTGCCAATATCCCCATTTTGCAGATGGAGAACGTGTGTCAGAGTCAGGGTCACCACCAGCCCTCTCTGAATCTTGATCATACTAGCTCTGCTCACCTCCTTTCTCCCTTTCTCCCCATGTCATTCTAGTTCTGCTCACTTCTTTTTCTCCCTTCCTCCTCATGTCATTCTCCCTTCTGCAGCTTACCTTGTCCAGGTGGCAGGTCTGTCTCTAACCCTTCCCCATCTGGGCCAGAATGTACCTCGATCTAGGAGCTGTGATTCTTTTGCTGGTTCTTTCATAGGGAGTTGAGCAAATCGATATTTATGGGGGAGTTAAACACACATGCTGGTCTTCCTTGATTCTGCCGTCACTTCTTTTTTTAAACACTTGAAAATATCTCAGAACCCACATTATTCCATGTGGTTGTCAAGCCACACCATGGTTTTGTAGAGAAGGCTGTATTTCCTGGAGACTCTAATCTTCATTTCTTTTCCTACTACTTTGCACTTTCCTTTCTCACTTCAGGTAATCTTCTCCTGCAGGTTTATTTTCAAGATAATTCAGGGAAAGGTGTTTGGCTCACACATTTTGACCCGCTGTAGTTTCCAAAATATTTTGGAGAGATCTAGGGGGTAGGTTGGAGAAGGCAATGGCAACCCACTCCAGTACTCTTGCCTGGAAAATCCCATGGAGGGAGGAGCCTGGTAGGCTGCAGTCCATGGGGTCATGAAGAGTCAGCCACAACTGAGCGACTTCACTTTCACTTTTCACTTTCATGCAGTGGAGAAGGAAATGGCAACCCACTCCAGTGTTCTTGCCTGGAGAATCCCAGGGATGGGGGAGCCTGGTGGGCTGCTGTCTCTGGGGTCGCACAGAGTCGGACACGACTGAGGCGACGCAGCAGCAGCAGCAGCAGCAGCGGCAGCAGCAGCGGGTAGGTTAACTTCATCTTGGCCCTAGTCTGGGTAGTTTTGATGTGACAGTGAATGTATTCTGACTTGCAGATGGGAGAAAGAAAGGAAGGAAGAATAAAAGAAATGAAAGAAAATAAAGATATCAATCCAGCAGCTAAATTTATATGAATAATTCTCTAAGGATAACTTGTACTTTACCTTGGGCCCCTGATATCTCAGTTGGTAAAGAATCCATCTGCAATGCAGGAGACCCCAGTTTGATTCCTGGGTCAGGAAGATCCCCTGGAGAAGGGATGGGCTACCCACTCCAATATTCTTGGGCTTCCCTTGTAGCTCAGCTGGTAAAGAATCCACCTGCAATACAGGAGACCTGGGATCGATCCCTGGGTTGGGAAGATCCTCTAGAGAAGGGAAAGGCTACCGACTTCAGTATTCTGGCCTGGAGATTTCCATGGCCTGTATGGTCCATAGGGTCTCAAAGAGTCAGACATGTCTGAATGACTTTCACTTTCAGCCAGGAGCAGGGGGAACCAACAGCCACAGTGAGACAAATACTAGCTTCAAGATGACGTTTACCCTAGGTTCTTTCTCCATCCTTCATTTGCCCCCCACCTACCCACCCTTGAGTGGCTTGTGGGATCTTCGATCCCCAACCAGGGACTGAACCTGTGCTTCCTGCAGAGGAAGTATGGAGTCTTAACCACTGGACCACCTTGGAAGTCCCTATCTTTAGTTTGAAAACACTTCAACACATTCGCTAGTAATAATTCTTCTTTCTTCTGAGCATCTAGAGAAATAGGTCAGTAAGAGATTTATGTGGGATGATGAGGCAAATGGGAGCCAAGAAGATCTTTGAGTCCTGCATAGTGTCCTTTATGAGGCTTCTCCTCCAGACTGGAACCTGGGAACACGGTATTAAGCTAGAGCCAAAATAGAGTGAGAGGGAATGTGGAGAAGGGCTTCCCAGAAGACAGAATGTGGAAGAGAGACTTGAAGAAAAGGCTGGTGGGAAGGTGCCAGGTGGGCCATGAGGTCATGGTTTCAGAGTTCTCTAGCCCTCTGGCCAAAGAACCATCTCACTGTGAATTATTATCCCTATTTGTTTGTGTCTTTAATAATAGCCATAACAATGGATGCCACAAAGGTCGACCCTGGGGCTCCTCTTGGGATAATGCATTTAGTAAGGGTTGGAGACGGAAATAAGTTGATGAAATTGTTGTTGATCCAAACACAGTTTGGCTGGCCAAGGCGGCGGAGGCCTGTGAGAAACTCCAGATGGACTTCATCTCCTCTGGGGGCAAGGACAAGAATGGCAGCTAGAATTTAACTTGAACACATTTTAGGTGAGGCATATGGGATGAAAGCTCATCTCAGCTTCTTATATGAGATGGAGGACTCTGAGTGGTGCCCCGAGAAGCTGGGCTGGCCCACAGGTGGTGGATACTCACTCAGTCTAGGACAGAGGCCCACCTTGGTAGCCAGAGCAAGCATCATGCCCGTTGTAGAGGAGTCCTGGGCCCCACAGGGGTCTGGACTGCCCCTTGCTGTGTGGGGTCATCTCAAATCCCACCCGGCATGGCTTGCTGGGATCCTACCACTTTCCCTTCAGTCGACATTAGGAAAGGAGGTCCCATGGGGTGGAAAGACCCACCCAAGGTCACTTGGTTGGATGGAAGCTGAGTCAGCACCAGAATCCGGCCCTTGGCTTCCTGTTGGAGTATTTCCACTTTTCATGTCTGTAAGCCCCTGACCCCTCCAACCCCAGCTCAACCAGAGGCAGGGAAACATCAGCTTCCCAGGCCCAGCTGGAGATGGTGGGGGATGGGGTGCCTGGGGGCTGCCCAGTTTTCAGTCGTGCCCTCTGATGCACACACACCGGGAGCTATGCCTCATGCACTGTTATCTATAAGGGCATGAATCCTAGAGTTAGACCTCGACCTTTTAATTCCTCTGAGGCTTTCTTTCCTTATCTGGAAAATGGACATGAATAAGTGTGTCTAACACATAAAGTGAAATGCTCCATGAAGGATCACTGTACAAGATGGGGGACCCAGGACTCCAAAGAAGTTCATGGTGTCTCAGGAGACCCAGAGTCACCTATAACTGTACTCAAGGTGTATGAACATGGTGGTTTAGGAGCAGGGGAAGGAATAACTAATTAACTAGAGTGTACCAGGAGAAGGCAATGGCACCCCACTCCAGTACTCTTGCCTGGCAAATCCCATGGACGGAAGAGCCTGGTAGGCTGCAGTCCATGGGGTCGCTAGGAGTCGGACACAACTGAGCGATTTCACTTTCATGCTTTGGAGAAGGAAATGGCAGCCCACTCCAGTGTTCTTGCCTAGAGAATCCCAGCGACGGGGGAGGCTGGTGGGCTGCCGTCTATAGGGTCACACAGAGTTGGATGCGACTGAAGTGACTTAGCAGCAGCAGCAGCAGAGTGTACCAATGTCTGTCCTACTACTTATCAGCTAGATGACCATAAACACATTTCTCAACCTCTCTGGAGGTGACTGAACTTCTTATGCGTAATATGGGAAGGTTGAAACAGCACATACATTCAGGGTTATGGATTTAAGAACTGGATATAAAAAATACAAAGCACCTGACACTTGCCCCGAGAACTCCATGGACAGAGGAACCTGGCGGGCTAGAGTCCATGGGATCACAAAGAGTTATAAACGACTGAGCGACTAACACTGACATCAATAAAGTAATATTATCCTTTTGGGGAATAAAGCCAAAGAAATCTTCACAGAGGAGGTGATGTTTGAGTTGGGTTTGAGAGATGAGCAGAGTTCTACAGGGAGAATTTAGAGCAGCCTGGACAGGGCATAGAGACATGGGAACATGGCTCATTCAAAAGAGAGCAAGCAGCCTGGAGACTCTGCCTCAGGGAGTTTGTGGGAGTGAGGACACAGGGACCGGTTTTGTGGACTTTATGCCTAATGTAAAGAAATGTAGACTTTAGGACAATGAGGGCCTTTGGAGATTTTTGAGCCTAGGTAGCAACCCCATGGACTGCAGCCTACCAGGCTCCTCCGTCCATGGGATTTGCCAGGCAAGAGTACTGGAGTGGGATGCCATTGCCTTCTCCTGGTACACTCTAGTTAATTAGTTATTCCTTCCCCTGCTCCTAAACCACCATGTTCATACACCTTGAGTATAAATTGGCATTTATAAGATATGCTTAGTTGCCACTTTCTTGGATACTGGTTTTTTGTTTGTTTTGCCACAAGCCATGTTCAGTTCAGTTCAGTTGAGTCGGTCAGTCGTGTGCGACTCTTTGCCACCCCATGAATCGCAGCAGACCAGGCCTCCCTGTCAATCACCAACTCCCGGAGTTCACTTAAACTCATGTCCATTGAGTCGGTGATGCCATCCAGCCATCTTATCCTCTGTCGTCCCCTTCTCCTCCTGCCCCCAGTCCCTCCCAGCATCAGAGTCTTTTCCAGTGAGTCAACTCTTCACATGAGGTGGCCAAAGTACTGGAGTTTCAGCTTCAGCATCATTCCTTCCAAAGAAATCCCAGGACTGATCTCCTTTAGAATGGACGGGTTGGATCTCCTTGCAGTCCAAGGGACTCTCAAGAGTCTTCTCCAACATCACAGGTCAAAAGCATCAGTTCTTTGGCACTCAGCTTTCTTCACAGTCCAACTCTCACATCCATACATGACTACTGGAAAAGCCATATCCTTGACTAGACGGATCTTTGTTGGCAAAGTAATGTCTCTGCTTTTGAATATGCTGTCTAGTTTGGTCATAACTTGCCTTCCAAGGAGTAAGTGTCTTTCAGTTTTATGACTGCACTCACCACCTGCAGTGATTTTGGAGCCCCCCAAAAATAAAGTCTGACACAACAGCATTAATACAATAGTCTTAAAACGCCTGAATATCTATCAGAAGCCTATTGATTGCAAGGGACAGATCACCAAACTCAAACTAGGTGTGGTGGTTTTAAAATAGGTCCACAAATTCTTTGGTGGTCCTCTTCCCTTCAAGAGGTAAAGACTGATACCCTCCCTTTGAGTGGGAGGGGGATCAGTAACTTAGTAATGATTCTAACTGGACCAGACTTAGTAACTCACTGCTAACAAAGAGAATAAGTGGAAGTGACAATGTGCACTTCAGAATTGAGGTCATAAAAGGCCCTTCTCACTTGCTCTTTTGAGTAACTCTTTTTGGAGGAAGTCAGCTACCATGTTGTAAGGACATGCAATCAGCCTATGGAGAGTCCAATGACAAGGAACTGAGGCCTCCTGCCCACAGCCACATGGGTGAAAGGCCTTCAGAGTCTTTGCTAACATCCAGACTGAAATCCAGTGAGAGACCCTGATCCAGAACTGTCCAGCTTATACCACTCCCAGCCCTTGACCTATAGAAACTGTGAGATAGTTAATGCTTACTGTTTTCAGCCAGTTTTGCAGTTCTTTATTATGCATCAATAAATAATCCGATAGGCCAACTCAAGCAAAAAAAAAAAAAAGGAAGTTAATTAATTAGTAAACACAACTGAAAAGTCCAGAAGTAGTACAACTTCATACAGGGAATCAAAAGATGTCACCAGGGCTCAGTGTTTCTTCACTCCCTAGAGCCGCCATCCTCTGCACTGGCTTTTTTGCTTAGGTTCCATGCAGCTCCTGAAAGCTCCAGGCTGCTGTTATCCTCACTGCTAGGATCTCCAGGGGAAAAGACTGTGTGCCTCTCTCCCAGCGGTGCCAACAACAAGCTCATTGCCAGTCGTGCATTCTGATTGGCTCTCATTCCCAGCCCAAACCAATCGTTGTGCTCTGATTGGCCCTTTGTTGCTCAGCCCTGGTGGTTAGGGGTGTGGTCAACTCTACCTGCAGCACAGGGGCCTGTGGTAGAGGTGTCTCCCTAGAGGAAAGTCAAGGTGCAGTAGCCAGGAGAGGAAATGGTTTCTGGGCAGTGAAACAATGAATATCTATTATGCCCACACTTGCCCGGTACTTTTCCTCTTGTGTCTCACATGCTTATTCCATGCCAGCCTCCTGGCTGTTCCTCAAATGCTTTTCCTTTTTCATGTTATTTAGGTCTTAAATATTCCCTACTCAATGAAACCTTCCCCAAACACCCCATTTAAAAGAGTAACTGCGCTCTACATGGGGAGACGTGATGTTGCGATTTATAATAAGAAATATATATTTGCTCTTTGTCCTGTTTTTGGCACAGAGCTCCTAAATCCCTCAAAATTTCCTAAGTGGTAAGAGCAATAAAGATGTCTTGATATTCATAACAAACCCCTTTCAACCACACTAGAGTTTATGTTAATTGTATGACTTTTGGAAAGCGCCTAAGGATGGGGGCTGGTTGCCAGGGGAACCAACTGTGTTATTGCAGGGTTGGAACTTTCAGCCCCATTCCTGTGACCTCCAGGGAAGTGGAAGCTGTTGGAGGTTGAATCAATCACCAGTGGCCAATGATCTAATCAATCATGTCTATGTAATGAAGCCTCCACAAAATCCCAATAAGGACAGGGTGTGTTTCTGGACAGTTTCTGGGTTGGTGGACACATGGAGATTTGGGGAGAATGACGTGCCCTAAAGAGGACTTCAAAAACTCTGTACCCGTTCCTGCATACCTTGCCCTATGCACCTCTTCCATCTAGTTATTTCTGAATTATATCCGTAGGGTCGCCGAGTCAGACATGACCTAGTGACTACGTAGCAGCAGCAGTGGCAGCATAATAAACTGGTAATCTAGTAAGTGAAATGTTTTCTCTGAGCCACTCTAGCTCAGAGGGGGTTGTGACAATCTCAGAATTCATAGCCAGTGTGTCAGAAACACAGGTGGCAACCCAGATTTTTGTTTGGCATCCGAAGTCACGTAGGATTGAGCCTTGACTTGTGGGATACGATGCTGTTTCCAGGTAGATAGTGTCAGAATTGAGGTAAATTATGTGGAGGACATCCAGCTGGTGTTGAAGAATTGTCTGGTAGTGCTGGAAAACCCATATATCAGATCCCTACACTCTCTATTCCCCTTCCCTGCTTAATTTTTTTCCCCTGAATAATATCATATTATTTTCTTCATTTATCTTACTCTCAGTCTCTCCCTTTGGAATGTGAGTTTTATAGGGCAGAGATATTGTCCATTCTGGTTCCTGCTATATCCTCTGTGTCTAGAACAGTATCTGGCCTAGGGTGGGTTCTCAGTACATAATGGTTGGATAAATGAATGAATGGGGTTCCTTGGTAGCTCAGCTGGTAAAGAATCCACCGCCAATGCAGGAGTGCAGGAGACCCAGGTTCGATTCCTGAGTCGAGAACTTCCCCTGGAGCAGGGGTTCTTGGGCTTCCCCCGTGGCTCTGACGGTAAAGAATTTGTCTGTAATGTGGGAGACCTGGGTTCGATCCCTGGGTTGGGAAGATCCCCTGGAGGAGGGCATGGTAACCTACTCCAGTATACTTGCCTGGAAAATCCCATGCCTAGAAGAGCCTGGTGGGCTACAGTCCATGGGGTCGCAAAGTCACACATGACTGAACGATTGAGCACAGCAAATGGATGTTCACAGCCATCCTGGGAAATAGGAGGGATGAAGGTGATTCTTCTTCTGTTAGAGGTAAGGACATTGAAACTTGAGAGATGGCTCTTATTGGCAAAAAGATTAAAAATAATTTTTTTAAAAACGTTAATTGCAGAGTGCTAATGAGAAAACAGCAGAGGGGAACTTAGTGCATTGCAGTGTGTTCCACCAAATGAAGGTTAAATGATGCCCTGATCAGTGGTTCAAATAGAGAAACTAGTAGGAGAACTGAGTCATCATCTGGCACTGTGGCGATACAGGCCTCCTGAAAGCAAAAGAAACACCTGCTCTATCACAGTCAGAGCTTACATCATGCTGGGAGTCGTAGTTTAATTTCAGCAAATAGCAACAGTCACATTTAAATGAAAATGGTTCCTTTAAATCTTACTGGTTTTGCCATTTCTGTTAAATAGAATCTGTAACCTTGTTTTGATTTTATCTTGATGGTAAACCTTAAGATTGTACCTAGTTTTATATTTGTGCACATTTAAGGACCATTAAAACAAAAAGTAAGTAACTTTATGAGAATTTGTATCCTTTATAAAGGGACTGATTTTGTATTCCAGATTGTGAAACACTGTTTCCCAAGGCTCAAACCCTCTTGTCATTGAAGATCTGAAGGAGGAGCCTAAGGATGTTCTTAGCCCAGTTCTTAGAACTTAAAGACCATCTGGCAAAGTCCAGCTCTCTCAGTTTGCAGGCGAATAAACTGAGGAGCTCAGGTCTTTTGATACCCCATACCCACCCATGGGGCTCTTCCTCTGATGTTATCCTGTGCTCAGTTAAGGACACCTGCTCCCCAAAAGCTATACCATTATTTCCATGGAGTGACCTGAGCAGGCCTCTAAGGATGAGCTTCTGTGGAAGACCAGTGGGGTAAGCTGGGATTGATAAGACTCCTGAGGAACTCACTCCCCTAGCCTGGGGTCTACCTGTCCCTCCCAAGGGGGTGGGGGTGGGAGGGTATTAGTCACCAGGAATTTCCCAATACTGACTTGGGTGTTTCGCTCTGGTATTTGCTGGGAACTAGACGCAGCTGGGGAGAAGGAAATGGCAACCCACTCCAGTGTTCTTCCCTGGAGAATCCCAGGGACGGGGGAGCCTGGTGGGCTGCCATCTATGGGGTCACACAGAGTCGGACACGACTGAAGCGACTTAGCAGCAGCAGCAGCAGAGGCAGCTGGGGAGAGACCCCCACCCTCCTCAGAGGGCTCAGGTTGGGGAACCCACTAGGCACAACTGTCCCCTGATCGGAGCTGACCTCAGGGTGACTCTCTGAGGGGGAGATTTCTGAGGTTTCTATTTGGTTTGACCCTTGGACTTTGGGGTAGCTCCCATGTAGCTCAGTCGGTAAAGAATTTGCTTGCAATGAAGGAGACCTGGGTTTGATTCCTGGGTCGGGAAGATTCCCTGGAGAAGGAAATGGCAACCCACTCCGGCATTCTTGCCTGGAGAATCTCATGGGTAGAGTAGAGGAGCCTGGCAGGCTATAGTCCATGGTATCGCAAGAGTTGGACAAGACTTAGCAACTAAACGACCACCACTTGGACTTTGGGGGAGAGATATATGCAAAAAAAAAGATGAAAACAAGGGCACCAAACCAGCTAGATGTTCCATCACCCAAGATCTAAAACCTGAGAGCGGGGCAGAGCATGAGAACCAAAGAAACATTTCTGCCTGCTCCAGGCCAGTCTTTTAGTAAAGATTCTGCAAGAGGGACCCTGGCCATCATCTTCTTTCCTCCCCTGATGAGCCTGTGGTCGGAGGGCCAGGAACTGGGTGCGGGTAGCTGAGGACTTGGGCCTGAGGGCTGAGAGCTGCCTGCAGGGATGAGAAGGATGATGACCTGGTCAGTTTCTCAAGCGCTGGTTTCTGGGGGAGGACTGATGAAATGCTTATGTGGATGATGGCAAAACCTCCCACAGGTTGAAGGGGGAAAGAGAGGCCCAGAGATGAAATTTGACTCAGGTCATTTTTCATTCAACAAAGATTGTGTTGGACCTTTTGTGTTCTAGGTGCTGTGGTAGGCTCGGGGGTGGGGGGGCGGCGGGAAGTAGAAGGGTAAGACTGCATAAGGGCTGTAGGAGATGAAATGTGGGCAAAGGACTACAATAAAGCAAAGCAAAGCAAAAAAAAAAAAAAAAGCTCTTTTCAGTTACAAATGATGTGCTGTAGAAGCTCAGGGGAGAGTGACTTAATACGTTCTATTGCTGGTGAGTGATTTCCCCTCTCCTCTAGCCTTCTACGAATACAATCATTCCTTATGAGAAGCCCATAAGGAACCTTAGTCTGTAAGTCAGAGGATCAGGACACAGTGAAGGAAACCCCCAGATCTCTGGGCTTGCGAAATCCGTGGTGCTTTTGGTTTCCAGAATCTTACAGATCCTACTTGCGTGTTTCCCCACAGGGCCTTGTGTGGTCAGTTCCAGACTCAGAAGAAGATGGGCCTAAGGAGCACTGGCGTGGCTGTGGCAGGACAGGCTCCCAGCTAGAACTCTGCATTCTTTACATTCCTGGCATATGTCAGTCCAGTTCACTTTTATCCGAAGACTGTGTTATTGGTAACTATCTGTTGGATGGATGCGTTTTAGGGGAGAAAGCCCATGGTCCCAGCTAGACTAGGAGCCTTGGGAACACCAGGACTCTTCTTGAGTCTCTTAGCGTTCTGCCTGACACAAAGTGGGGGCTTGGTAAGTACTCCCAGAACTCATAGACATACCATTCCTCCCTCTTTCCAAGGGAAGTTGGGTCATCGACACCAGAGCTAGGTTCTTTCAGCTACAAAGCACCTGTGGCTTTCCGGGTGACTCATCACTGGCTGGAGTAGGGCTGCCTGCTGTGCTGGTAATGGACTAAACTAGCCTCTCAGAGCTGCTGCTGAGCCAGGAGTTCCATTCCTCGAGGAGCTGGGGAGAGAAAGCCCCAACTGGTGGAAAGGACCTGAGTGTTTTCCTGGCCACTGACTTGAGTCTCCTTCAGTCTCGACTAACACCCACTGGCCTATAGAATGGCAAGATCTCTGCCCACAGTCACAGTTCCTTTGTCACCGCATCCAGAGAAATCCAAAAGGACAGAAAAGGGGCTGGAAAGGCTGAGCCTCTGGGGAGAAAGGAATCAGTGCTGTTCCAGATGAACCCTCCCATTTTCCTTCATGATCTTCCCTTACTCTACTTGGGTTGCTGATGTGACCCCGGGGATTATTTCTTTTTCGTTATTAAAAAAATATATATTTATTTGGCTGTGCCAGGTCATCTTTGATCTGTGTGAATTATTTTTTCAGTTGTGGCATGTGAATTCTTAATTGCAGTTTGTGGAATCTATTTCCTTGGCCAGGGATCAAATCTGGGTTCCCTGCATTGGGAACATGGAGTCTTATTAGCTGGACCAATGGAAAGTCCTTATTTCTTTTTAAAGGAGCTGCTTTTCTTAAAAATTTTTATTGAAAAGTCATAATGGACCTGGTCCAGTGCAAAACAAAACGGTTCCCACAAGTGGCCAAACAGCCTACCCTAACAAGCATTTCTGGAATATTTGCTAAGCATCTTCTACCTCCTCTAAGAGAGGACCACATCTTTCTTCTTTGCTTTTATATCTTCATAGAGCAATTGTTTGATAAATATTTGTTGAATGAACTAATTAATTAAATTTGGGGAAAATAATAAAATAATGCATGTCATCATCTGTTATCTCAAGCAGCTAAAAAAATAAATTGCTATTATCAATGGCAGTGGGAATGAGAGTTATTGATTCAAATGGTCAATAGGTATATGACAGATTAAACCCTTAAAAACAGGCCACTACTCACCAATCTTCATGACTGAAATTTAAAAAATAACACTGAGTGGTGGGAGAACATGGAGCAACTGAAAATTAGCAATATCCACTAAAATGAAACATGTATCTCTACAATAGGATGACATAATTCTCTTCCTACGTATATATATATTATTTTTCAAAGAGAAATATGTTCACCAAAAGCACACATAAAAATATAAAACTGTTTATAGCAGTTGTATTCATAGTTTCAAACTGTAAACAATACAAATGACAGGTAAATTACTTAGCATATACTTATACAATGGAATACTACACAGGAAGAAAACAAACAAACAAACAAAAATCAACTGCTGATACAAGCCACAACATAAACAAATCTCACAGACATTAAACTTAGTGAAAAATCCAGAAACCAAAGTATGCATACTGCCTGATTTCAGAGACCTCTTTTCAGGCCTTACTTTCCAGGCCTTTCTGCCGTATCTGATGTTGCTGATGCCCCTCGCTTTGATGTTTCATTCTGGATTTTCATGATGCCATGCTGTCCAGGCTCCCTGCGCTTCTGCGGACCATTTCCTCTCTGTCTCCCCCAGGGGTCCTTGTTCTTCACAGTTCCTTTCTAAGTCCTGCTCCTCTGGGTTCAGCTGGGCACTCTTAGCTCCACTGAGGCATTCTCCCTGGAGTCCCTCATGGTGTCCATGCTATCCGTAGTCAGATGACTCTCAGATTCTGTTTCCCCTCAAGTCAGGGCTGTGCCATCACCTGCTTACTGGACAGCTGACTCTGGACATTCTCATAGCACTTCCGGTTCCAGCACTACCTGGATTATTCCAACTCCTTTGCAACTGGTTGTCACAGCTTCCAGCCAGACTTGTTCCCCTCAGACCCACGCATCATGTGGTAGAGAAGGCCTTCACTGCCTGGCTGCTGTCCACCTCTCCAGCCCT